>JANHGL010008561.1:0-12527 GCA_024611195.1 Ceyx melanurus
CGGGAGGGGGTCGGTGAGGCTAGCCTGGGCGAGCTGGGGGGGTTCACCCTGCAGAGGAGAAGGCTCCAGAGAGACCTTCTGGGGACCTTTCAGCACTTCAAGGGGCCGTCAGAATAGACGGGGAGAGAGACCCATGGGATTTTTCACTCGTTCAGTGCAAAACCAAAGGCATCTTTTGCCATCCCTCCCGTAGCAAGATGCTGCCAACCACCACAGTGAGCTCCCGGGGCCAGGGCAACGGGGTGCTGAGCCCCAGGGATGCTGCGAGGCACACGGCCGGAGCCAAGCGCTACAAGTACCTGAGGAGGCTGTTCCACGTCAGGCAGATGGACTTCGAGTTTGCCCTCTGGCAGATGCTTTACCTCTTCACTTCTCCCCAGAGAGTTTACAGGAATTTTCACTACAGAAAACAGACCAAGGACCAGTGGGCAAGAGATGATCCTGCTTTCCTGGTGCTCCTCAGCATCTGGCTCTGCGGTGGGTGCTGGAGAGAGGGAGGGGAGGTTTAGGGATGAAGTTTTGTGGCTCTTCTCATCACACACTAAGAAAGGACTAATCCTGATGGATTGGCTTTTAATCCAAGAAAAAAAAGGCCTAAGTTGGAAGTAAAGGTGGGAATTGGAATACGGAGGAGGCATAATTAACATTATGTGGTCCTGAATTAATCTGTTGTGATCCTCTATTAATCTATTAATCCTTTTCTGTTGCATATCACAGAATGTTAGGGGTTGGAAGGGACCTAGAAGATCATCTAGTCCAACCCCCTGCCAGAGCAGGGTCACCTAGACTTTCAGACTGTAGTTCCCTGTAGCTTTAACAGTAATCAAACCCATGCCACAGGGAAATGCTGGAGTTAAAAAAGACTGGGTATTTGGTTTGTGTGAATGTTGCACATAAAAAACTGCTTTTTACCATCAAGAGCCTAGTGAAATACTATACAGTGCAGAATTAAGCTCTAAATCAAGTGTCTCCTGTAATTTTGAGACTGAAATGCAAATGCAGTATTACCCTTGTTAACAATATTTCTTAACAGCTTTTTTTTTTCCATAGTTAACTGGAATCATCTTTTTGTCCTTCCAGTGTCTACTGTAGGATTTGGATTTGTGCTGGACATGGGGTTTTTTGAAACCATAAAGCTGCTGCTTTGGGTTGTGTTCATAGACTGCGTGGGCGTTGGGCTGCTGATTGCCACTCTGATGTGGTGAGTAGTGAGGTGTGGAGCTGAGCTGGGTCCAGCAAGACAGCTCCTGCTTGGGGCTGAAGTAGAAAGTGCATATAGAGTTGTAAAGTAACAAATTACTCAGTTTTGGGCTCTTGTGGCAGCTGTTTCAAAATCTTGGAGAGAGAACACATCTTTTTGCTTTGGTTTCCTGCAGAAGCTGAATGTTCAGTCTGTGCTGCCATGAACATTTCATCTTCTTTTTCTTCTAAATGCTTCTGGAAATGCTTCTTATCCTCCAGCAGCCTGGTGCTGGTTCAGAGAGCCACGCTGACAACATTCCCAACTCTTTCCCTGTAGGTTCATTTCTAACAAGTACCTGGTGAAGCAGCAGAACAGAGACTACGACGTGGAGTGGGGCTACGCCTTTGACGTGCATCTCAATGCTTTCTACCCACTGCTGGTCATCCTGCACTTCATCCAGCTCTTCTTCATCAACTGTGAGTGCAACAGGCTGTGCTCCCTGCCTCGGGCACCCCGGGGAGCTACTCCAGCTGAGGGCAGTTGTCTCTTTCCAGATGTCATCATCTCGGATTCCTTCCTCGGGTATTTGGTTGGGAACACGCTGTGGTTGGTTGCAATTGGCTACTACATCTATGTGACATTCCTGGGATACAGTGGTGAGTAACCAGCTGCTTTGCTCTGACTGAAAGCAAGTGATCTGAGTTTGTTTTAATTGGTTATGAGGCTATTGATTTGATCTGAGGCTGTTAATTTGATCCAGATCTATTGATCTGAATCTATTGATCTGATCCGAGTCTGTGCTCTATCTGTAGAGCAGAGGCTGAGCTGAGCTGAATTCCTTCTTGCTTTGGGCTAAAAGAAGTTAGGTAGGAATGTCCCAACCCCTGTTTCCAGCTGGGTGGACACCTTGCCCAGGGAATTTCTTGTCTCTTCTCCTAAACCTGTAGCACCACAGTTTGCTTTTCTGGCTTCTCAGAACATCTGCACTGGATAAAAATTCAGTGGCTGTAGCTTCAGGTAGAAGTTTCCCTTGGAATTATCTCAGTGAAGCCTCTTTAATTAATGAGAGAACCAGAAGGACACAAATGACAACCCTGCAGTACCAGGGGTTTTTTTTCCTGCTGTTTTCCCCACGAGGCCCTTCTTGAAGGATCCCTGCTTTACCCTCCCTCCCTTGTTGCTTCTGTTTCAGCCCTGCCCTTTCTGAAGAACACAGCCATTCTTCTGTACCCCTTTGCACTCCTCATCATGCTCTATTTGATCTCGTTAGCATGTGGATGGAACTTCACCAGGATGCTTTGTTCCTTCTACAAATACAGAGTGAAATAAACCCAGGACTTTGTGCAGCTGATTTTATTGGGGGGGGTTTTCTCTCGGCAGTAAAGAAAGTGAAGAACATTTTGTAAATGGCTGTAAATTTCTCTTTATTGTAGATAATTGTGTAAAAAAAAGTTTGAAGTGTCCTTTTTTTTTTTTTTAATTATTAAAATATTTACAACAGTAAACATGTTAGCAATTGTCTTCAAATACTTTTGCAGTACATTCCTAAAAAAACCAAGTGACTTGCACATCTCTGTAGCTTCAGTTTCACTGCAAAGGAGTTTTTGGAGCAGGATGCTCCCTGCAGGTGCTTTGCACATCCTGGCACTAGCTCTGTGTGATCTGGGCTTTAAGGGACACCAAAAAGCAGTTGGATTGCAGATCAAGATTGGAATATCTCACCTTGGGCCTGTGTGTGAGCATGGATCTGACAACAGCCACCAGCTCCAGAAGTGTCCCCTCCTCTGAGGAGAAACCTTGAGAAGGGATTCTGCTTCAACCAGCTCTGGCACCCAGAAGAAAGAGTGATGAAAGGCACAGTTACCATGACCCTTATCAGGTTATCAAAGATAGCAGCAAGTTCAAACCTCCTGGAAAAGGAAGGTGACCACATTCCAAAGCAGCACCGAGGATGGAACACGAGCACTGGGATTCTGTTTCCAAACCAGTGCTGGAGCAAACTGGTTAGGGCAATACTCAATATTTCACTGCTAGGCTTGGATCTCTAGGGGAAAAACTACATTTAATTTAAATTCCCAGATCTGCTGGCAGTGCATCTTACAGTGCTGTGTGTCTCAGCCACTGCTAAGGCTGGAAGAGAATCCCCTTCCCCTCTCACCATTCCCCTTCCACCAGGGGAGCTTTTTTTCCCTTTCTACTAGTTATTTGTTTTTTCAGGATATGTCCTTCCTAACACAAACAAGTACAGAACCAAGGGTTAATTTATTTCAGGACAGCAAGGTGTAAAGATATTTAATTCCACCCCCAACAAGACTAAAAACACATTTTCCTAGTTGGAAGCAAACTACTAATTACTACAGTACTTCATCTGGAGCAAATATTTCCAACAAAAGACACCCAGAGATTACCAAAATGATGATATACTTGGGGAAAAAAAAGAAAATGAAAGAGAAATGTGATGGAGTGTTGGATTTTGCTAAAGATTAATCTCATTCCAGTCCATGGGCCAAGTATTGCTTTGCTCTGAACTGCCTCAGGGTGTCTGGATCAGCTAAACAAGCAGAGGAGTCTCAGCTTTTATTGGTCCACAAATCAGGTGTTTTATCTGTTTGGATTTTTCCCCACCATCTTTCACTCCAGAAAAATCCAAACATCTAGGAATATTTTCCTACCTGTGCCAAGAACGTGGTTGAGGGGCCTGCAAACACTTTCCCTTGCTTGATTTCTACAAGATCCAGTGGCCTGGAGGGGATTAAGGCCACAGCAAAAAAAACCAACAACTTGGAATTAAATAAAGGTAGGGAAAAACTCCCCAAAGTCAGGGAATAAGTTTAAGATGCTGAGGAATATTCATGGCAATACTGGAATTTATGAGTGAGAGGTGCAAGAGACACCAGCCCCCCAGGAGAACATCCCATCAGAACCAGTGCCTGAGCTCTGTAGTGACTGTGGAGCCAATTCTCCACAATTCTGCACCACTTTAGCCTGATTTGGGGACTGAAATTGGTAAAGTCAGAAAGCCCAAAATACCTGTCTGCAGAAATAATTGGATATAAAATAAGATTTTTTTTCTCTGCTTTGAATATTTTGCAGCAAAACTGCCAAGCAAATGTACAGACCCAGCTGATTACACCAGGTTTGAATTTCCCTGAATCCATAAAATGTCCTTTTTTTATTAAGGTGGCACATTTCTTTAGAGAGCAGATCAGCTCAGGAACATTTAAAGTGCTAAATCTTTCCAACTCCTTGGAGCACCATCCAAAAAACCAACCAAAACAACCAACCAACCCAACAAAACAAGGCATATTTCACCAAACTAGTTCAACTTCTTGTCTTGGACACGTTTCACATCAGCTGTTTGGAAAGCTGGGATAGGAATCCTGAATCCTTAGAGCTTCCCTAGCTAATGTGGGCTAAAAAAGCCACTGCTTGGGAAGGTGGCAAGGCCAGAATCCAGGGGCTGTGGGATGCTGCAAGAGGTGAAAACCATTCTGATGCTGCTCTCCCACATCCCTCACTCCAAGAATAAATCCCATTTCTGAGGCCAGGGCTTGGTTTGCCCACAGTCCAAGTGACTATTTCCACTGTGGTGTGATCAGAAAACAACTTTCTACACAGAGGTTCTTATCTCTGCATAGAAATCCTGCCTGCCCTGTGCCCCCAGAAACAAGAGGACTGTTGTCTGGAGGAGTAGCTAAGCTCCTGAATGTCACTGACCTGGGTTTTCCAACAAGCAGGAGAAAGGCTTGACTCCGTGTTCCAGTGCTGAGGATGCTCTGCAGGGCTGGAGACCCAGGTTTAAGCTCCTGCTCCTTACTCATGGAAAAACAGGACAGATTTATCAGTCTAATTTCATGCTGGAGATAAGAATTCAAGATCCTTGCTCTAAGTCCAATCCATGGAGTGTTTTTTTTTTCCTTTTTTTTTTTTTTACAGTACAGAAAATGAATTTGTCCAAGCTAGGAAATGTCTACAAAGATTATTTTTTTTTTTTTTTTTTTTAAGAAAGAACTGTTTGGAATTGAAAAACTTCTAAAATGCAATGGATTCAAATCTCAAATCACTGCAGGTTGAGTCTGGAATATGAAACAAGACATTTCTCTGGATGTGGCTACAAACTGTACATCATGGAATTTCACAGCCCCATGTTCTCCAGGGCTCTGCCAGTGCCTCTGAGTGGCATCCAGGTGCTGCAACCAAAACTGCAGCACTCAGAAACCCAACTCTCACCTCTTCTGTTGTTTTCCAGATGGCAGTGTAGCTGAAACATGGTATTCCTTTGTGTTGGCATCTCCAAAGCAAAATGGAGAAAGAGAACTTAAACTAGAGAATCCATAAAAAAAACCTCTATCCATTTAAAATTTTACTGCATAAAAATATGTACTTTTCAAATTAGCTTTAATAAATTAAATATCCCTAACATATTTTTTTTTTCATATATATCCCTGACAGTCTATAAAAGAGGGTTCTTGTTATAGAAAATAAATGGAACTCCCAAAGCACCCCCTTCATAAAACATATTTAACAATAATTATATCTCTTTTTTTTTTTTCTTCTTCTTCAAGGAATGTAATATGTACAACTTCTCTCTATTCCTATACTGTCAAAAGAGTACAGGTGACATGGAGCAGGGTTTGGGAACCATCAGATGGTCAAGTCCCATTGAAGTGGAGGAAAACTGGGGGCCTCAGAAGAAGGTTCTCAGTGTGGAGCATCAGTCTCTGGATGGATCAGATAAGAAGGGATCAAATCCAATCTTCTCACCTACAGTAGATCTCACAAGAGGTAGAGGTCAAGTGGAAATGAAAGCCATTTGGGAGTAAGGTGCATGCTCAGAATTTTCCATTTGGGACTTGCAAAGGATGTCAGGTTTTAGAGGGAAAGATCTCAAGAATTCTTCGTGGGGTTTTTTTTCCCCCCTCTAAAGCAGATTTCCACGCTCAGTTTGTAAGCTTTTTAATATGGATCTGAAACAGAACAAAAAGAGTCACATTGCAGGGCACTGACACCTCAAGAGGCAGCTGCTCTCAGTGTTCTGAGCTTCCACACACCCCAGAAAGCTCAGCTCTGCCTGCTGGGAGTTGGAGCACCTCTCACCTCGTTCAGGATTGCCCAGACTGCTGAGTTCTGGATCACAGACAGTCGGAATGAAGCAATGGGATTCAGGCTGGGGTCAACTGTTCCTTCAGCTACTCCATTCTCAAACCTCCCTGCAACAGAAGCCAAAGTTTATCTTTGATTAACTCCCATCCCACAGAATTCACCTCCAGCAAAAGCAGTGTCACAATCCAGAGGGGAAACCTGCTGCTGGAGGGTTGACTGGCAGCCAGCTGGCACCCAACAATAAAAATATCTAAGTTCACAAACTCTTAGATAAACCCTGGGACAGATTTTGTTTTAATATCATGGAACTAAACATGAAGCCCCTGGTTTATGTGTTCCCAAGGAGCATTAAGGACAAGGGGCATCATTCCTGCTTCATGTTTGCCCCTTGAAAGGATCTTCAGTCCTACTGGGATGAATAAGAATCCAATCTGAAAGCCCAGTTAGACTCTGCACATTAAACATATCCACAGCAACTGCAATTTCATCATTAAGATGAAAAAAAATTCCTTTCTTTCTATTTCCTGAGTGGGTCTCCTTCTCTGGAGACTTTCCAACCCCCCCTGCATCTGTTCCTGTGTGGGCTGCCCTGGGTGCACCTTACTAATATCCAACCTCAACCTCCCTGACTCAACTTGAGGCCATTTCCTATGGTTCTTTTCATGAGTAATTAGGCAGAAGAGCCCAACAGCAGCCTGGCTACACCCTCCTGTCAGGAGAGAGCAGTGAGGTCTCCTCTCAGTCTCTTCCAAACAACCCCAGTTCCCTCAGCCTCTCTCCACAAGGCACGAAGAGAGGCTCACACCAGATACTGGTGTCAGGAAAGAGAGAGTGGAAATGAAATTAAGCAAACCCCATTGGTGATGTAGCCAAGAGTGAGTTTAGTCTCAGTTTTGGTGTGGTTTTGGTGGAGAAGGGGGGCAGCAGCAGGGCAGCAGCTCTGGGCCAGGACGTACCAATGCGGAAGTAACCGTCCTCCAGGCGCTTCTCTTTGGTTTCTCTGCTCAGCACCAGCTCCTCAGTCTGCAACAAACACAAACCACAGGTCAGCTCATGCCTTCTGACACCTGGCTTTGCCCAGGGAGAGGCAAACGTGTGTGCACACTTGGGAGAGAGGCAGCATCCTGCCATCCAGAGGGACTGGGAAATGCTGGAGAGCGTCCAAGGAGGCTGTGAGGATGCTGGAGGGGCTGGAGCATCTCTGGGGAGGAAAGGCTGAGAGCCCTGGGGCTGTTGAGCTGGAGAAGAGCAGCCTGAGAGGGGATCTGCTCCATGGTCCCAAAGCTCTGCAGGGTGGGTGGCCAGGAGAAGGGGGCAGGCTCTGCTCAGTGGGATAG
Organism: Ceyx melanurus; assembly: GCA_024611195.1. Taxonomy (NCBI): domain Eukaryota; kingdom Metazoa; phylum Chordata; class Aves; order Coraciiformes; family Alcedinidae; genus Ceyx; species Ceyx melanurus. The sequence continues at coordinate 7,624 of JANHGL010008561.1, forward strand.
GGATAGCACAAGAGGTGATGGCAGGTGAAACACAAATCCACAGGAGAGGGGAGAGTGTTGGTTTTAAATTGGAAGAAAAGGAGCTTCTTCACCTCCAAATTAACACAGCACTTGGAGCAGGCTGCTCTCTGAATGAACACCTGGAGAGTTTTCTGTGACTACACCTGATTCAAAAAATAAACTATGAGGGCAGCAGAGGATCAAGATTCTTTGGTTAAAAGAAGAGAAGAATTCACATCTCCATCACTCTCTTAGTAAGGAGGTTTCGTTTTGATCCTGCAACAGAAAAGATCTAAATCCAGAAATTCCTACCTGGAAAGGCAAAACTTCCACAGTTGTGTTCAGAAGTATGTCTCCTGGATGCTCTGGATTGCCACTGTGAAACAAGTACCTGTAAAAGAAGAGGGGAAAACATTAATCAATGTTAATGTTAAATTAATCAGTTTTCATGATCTGGAGAGTTGAGAGTCCCCATTATCTTCCTTCAGTTGTGCACTTAATAAAATGTCTTTTTGCATGAGACAAGAGTAAAGAAATCCATTTAAAATCAGATCAAATCCACCCCTCTAGGTATCAAGCAGGGATAAACATAAAAATGCTTATTTTTTTTTTACTTATATAAACGTCGAGCAATATTATTTTTTACCACTAGATGGTATCAATGCTTGAGAAATTCTTCCTCAAGCTTCAATTTGCTTCCTAGTGGACCAGAGAGTAGATTCAGATTACCACCAAAAATTACCTGGATGTGACACCCCCTCAGATGCCACTGATTTTATTTTTCAGATGCCTGTTTTGGTTTTTTTTTAGAAATGTCTGTGATCCCAAAATGAATTAAAAAAAGAAAATTAATAATACACACATGCATATAAAATTTCTTTCAGGGTCAGGAAAGGAGGAAAATCAAAGACTTGGTTGTGAAGAAGCTACAGAGATTTCTACTGCAACACTTTGAGGAAAACTAGGAAACAAAACTTAATGCTCCTCAGAAAGAAATGGTTTCATGTAAAGTTTGGTTAATTCTAAAATACACCCACAGTTCTTCCAAGAAAAATCTTGTGACTTTTCCTAAACATTAGTGACATCCAGAAAAAAATCCAAACCAAACCAAACCCCAAAGACTTCACTGTCCTTTCTAGAAAGATGAATAATAATTATTCATAATAATGATATTATTCATAATAATTATATACGACTCCTAATAATTCAATAGTAAACCCAAACTCTTGGCCAAGTTGCCCATGAGACTGCAGGTTCCTTCTGCTGCCTGCTGAGGGACCCTAATCCATCACTGGGAATTTTTCCTCTTGAAAACACTGCAAAAAAAACAATCTTTGGAGACATTTGAAAAGGCAAGTGATCAACCACCCCCACCTGAGGTGCTGCCATCAAACTCCTGCAGCCAAACCCCAGATGCTGCTGCTTCTTGGTGCTTTCTGCTGCACAAGCCTTGTTTTGGAGAAGACACACCTAGAAACTCCCCAGAGGCATTTCCTCCTGGGCTGTGGTCACCCTGGCACCAGTGAGTGCTACTGGCAGGGAAGCACTTCTGCTGGGTTGGGTTTTGTAGCTCGGGTTTGGGGATTTTGGGGGGTTTTTACCTTCAAAGCCAACCCTGCAATGGTAGAACCATGGCAACTGCTTCTCCTCTTCTGCTCTCGGCTTCTGAAACTAAAGTGCAGTTTCCTCCCCCCACAGCAGCTATCAGAATATCAGGGCCAAGAGCTGGCACAACAAGAAGTTGACACCACCCAAAAGCACAATGCCAACCCAATCAGAACCACAGAGTGGTGGGAGCTGGGAGGGAGCTCTGGAGATGCTGGAGGGCAACCCCCTGCCAGAGCAGGGGCAGCCAGGGCAGCCCACACAGGAACAGAGCCAGAGGGGGTTGGAAAGGCTCCAGAGGAGACTCCAGCACCTCTCTGGGCAGCCTGGGCCGGGCTCTGCCACCCTCAGAGGGAAGAAGTTTCTCCTCCTGTGGAGCTGGAACCTTCTCTGCTCCAGTTTCTACTCATTGCTCCTTGTCCTGTTACTGGGCACTGCAGAGATTGGCCCCTTCCATTGGACACCCACCCCTCAGATTTTGCAGCCATGGGTGCAGCTCATTAATGAAATTTCCAGATTGCCACATAATCATACTATTTTTTTTCTCTTTTTTCCTTTTTTCCCTAATGTTTTCTGTACCTCTCTGCCTCCCCATCCACACAGGCACATGTAACATATGCACACATCACATCTTATTTCAAATTAGCTTTAGAAAGGGCTATTTTTATAGCTGAGCCTGGCTTGAACAGTTGACAGATAACACCTACACAGACAGGAAAAGTTACACCAACTCCAAACAGAAGTGTGAATACAAATACACCACAGCTATGATCAATCTTCTGCTTAGAAAGAAAATCTGCTAATTAAGCAACAACAACAAAAAAAGTTTTGAAATAAAATTTCCTTTACATATAAAGAAATGCTCTACAGGTCCTAGAAGAGCTGTCACTCACTGTTCACTTGGAAAACTTACCCCTGACATGCTGATAAATCACAAGTTTTCAAGGTTTTCAGACTATTTTTCTGGATATAGAGACTGAAAGACATGGAAGTAGCTGTGGTTGGGACCATGTTATTCTGACATTTGTCCTGGGATTTACAAGTCCATGTAAACACTAAATACTATCACTATTTACAGGTCCATGGAAACAATAAAACAATACTTTTTGCTTTGTTAGGTTTTTTCCTCTCCTGGTTCATTATCTTTCTTCATGTGACATCACTCAGATATAGACTATATAGATATATATAGTATATATTTATATTCTATATAAATATGTATTATAGATATAGATATATTTTTCTCTGCTGCTTTAACATAAATATCTTCTGGTTTTTCCAAATAAAAATTCTGAAAGCCATAGATTTCTAAATACAGTAATCCGAAAAAACCCCACACCTTCAAGTTAAAAAACCCCCACCTAACTATTATTACCTCATGGAATGCTACTTCACAGCTTTATTACAAAATAAAAACATGGACACATTTGGACTTTCTTAATGGAAGTCATCAGAGTAAGTGCAATTTACAAGAGGTAAATGAAATACCAATGTAACTGAACCTGACAGCAGCTTTTTTTTTCTTTTTAAAGATGCACAAAGATAATAATTTGCTGTGGTAGGTACTCAAACCCAGAGACAACCTCCCCCTTGCCAGAGGTTACTGCATTCTGGTCATCACCTCCACCTAGGAGAGGACTAGAGCATAATCAACATTAACACCTCATGTTTCCCCCTCAATAAATAAACAAAATTACATCATAAAATGTAAAGCACTAAAAAAAACCAAACCAATAAAGTGGAGCAAAGTTCCAAAGCAAACTTCAGTTGTCACTTTTAGTATTTACTTAAACCGAGGGTGTGGCTTCTCCCTACCGAGCCACTATCACCTAGAGAATCAGCTAGAGGGGGGGAAAAAAAACCCACAAAACCCACAAAGTTGAAATAAATACTGATATTCTCATCCCCCAGGGAGGGGAGGGCAGAAGCACAATCATCACTGACACCCTGATGGGAGTTACCAAGAGATTCACCTGCTCTGCCAAGCTGATGTCATTTTGAGGCCTGCACTCGGCCTCTGACCTACCCCAGCAGTAACCACCTGAAAAATCTCATCTTTGGCAGCTTTCCCTGCCAGATGTCTGTAAATTACTCTCAATATTATTAATCAACACTATTAACTTTAATATTCTTCTCTGAACAGCTAAACTTACCCACCTTACCTCACCAAAACCCAAATCCCAGCTACACACCCCTCCCATTTTGCTTACAAAGGGAACGTTTCTCTCCTTCACATCAGAGCACACTCAGGTCCAGAAAACTGGTATTTTCTTGTATAGAATTTGTTTTCTTGTAGGCATTAAAATAAAGTCTGGTTTCTCTTTTATTGAAACAGCAGTGCCAACGATTTTTTGTTATATATAGAACGTGTGGTTCTCTGCATTTTCTGTTTGTTGACCTATTAAAAATGAGAACACCCAGGAACTTTATCAGTAAATCATTCCAGCTTTAGAAAAGGAAATAGTATCCCAAAATGCTTTCAAAAATCCACTGGTGAAGCATTTGGGTTTTGTTTTGAAGGAAACAGAAGATTTCTCTCACTTGAAGCTAAACAGAAATATTCTAAGAATCTATTTATGAGCCTTTGTGCTCTGCAAAGATCAGGAATCAAATCCCTTTTCTCTATGTATCCTCCTTAGGTCTCTTTTTAGCAATGTGATGCATTTTAGTACATCCCATTTTCAGGGAAGGAAAGGAGGTGGGAAGGCAAAGAGGAAACATTTCCTTCCACATCTGAGCAAATTATCCCCAGCAACACTCAGCACAAAGGTTCTGAATTCTGCACAATACCAGTTTCTAGAAAAGCAACAGCCAGTCAGCAGATTTTTGGCTCCCTCCAGATGCTTTTCTCCACTGCAAGAGGCATTTCTTCACCAATTCCACCCAGTATTTTTTGATCTCTGGATTCAAATGTGCTTGAAAGAAAAAATAATCCACCTCCTCTCTGTCGTTCTCCCACAATCCTCGTTAGGAAATGTTATTTTCTCTCACTGGGAACTGGTATTAACCATGCATCATTTCCTTGGGCAACACAGAAATGGAAAATGAAGAATTTCTTCTCCCTCTCAAGCTCTGTTTCTTCTCCTCTCCTTTATGCCTCTTACCTACTCTGAGCAAAAAATTGCTTATACTTAAAAAAGAAGGGAAAAAAAAGCTTAATTATTTGAGTAGATATGAGCACATGCACGGCAAGTACTTTCAAATGGGTAGATTTTCTATCTTGATAAGGATTTCTGATGGAAGGGAAAAGAACAAATAATAAAAATAATAACAGTCATTAAAAATTAAAAATAATTTTT
>JANHGL010008561.1:12627-30089 GCA_024611195.1 Ceyx melanurus
CCCCACACCACCGCCCACCTCCCCCTAACCCTCCCCACAACCCCCCCAACCCCCCTCATAAGCCCTCCAAACCCCCTTAGATTCCTCCCAACCCCCCCGAGATGCCTCCAACCTCCACCCAACCACCTCCAAACCCCCCTGAGATGCCTTCAACTCCACCCAACCTCCACCAAACCTCCTCCAACCTCCCCCAAACCTCTTCCAACCACCCCCGAACCCCCCCGAGATGCCTCCAACCTCCACCCAACCTCCTCCAAACCCCCCTGAGATGCCTTCAACTCCACCCAACCTCCTCCAAACCTTCTCCAACCTCCACCAAACCTCTTCCAACCTCCTCCAAACCCCCCTGAGATGCCTTCAAACCCCTCTTAGATGCCCCCAAACCCCCTTGAGATGCCTTCAACTCCCGCCAACCACCTCCAAACCCCCCTGAGATGCCCTCAACTCCCGCCAACCCCCTCCACACCTTCTCCAACCCCCACCAAACCCCCTCCAGTATCTCCAGTGCAAAATGCCTGTAAGGATTTCATTTCTTGGCCAACCTCAACCAGTCTAACTGCCCACGGATGAACTGGGTTGCATTTCTGGGAGCTGCAATTCCCTGTTTTGATGGCTGTGCCAAACCAGAACACCCATGGGAGAGAACTTGCTCATCTTTGCCAAAGGACCACAAAGGAGCCCAAGTGAAAAGGCAATGAGGAGGGTCTGAGTCTTTTTTTATCCCACAAACACCTAATAAATTAATTTACTACACTGCTGGAAAAGGATATTTTTTTTTTTTCTCTTTTTTTTCAGGTTGGATTTGTTGTTTTGTGGGTGGGGTGGTTTGTTGTTGGTTAATTTTTGAAGGGAGGAACTGTCCTGAACTCTCTTCTCTAAGAAACCGACTCCCTTTTCCACCACATTAATATAAATTAAAATTCCCTTGTGTTCTGTTGTGAGGTTACTTCAAAATGCTGACATCTCAAGAGCCTCAAGCCCTGCTGGGGATCAGCTGAAGCATTTCAGGGTATCTCAAGTGGCACCAGACACCCAACATTCAGGCAACAACACGAGGCCTCTAAGATTTCTGACTAAGAACTGTGACAGGAACCCTGCCAAATACCTACATCTTGAATATTAGTGCTATTAAGGAGGAAGAATCAAGTCCTTGGCTCAGGCAGCTCTTCTGTCTCTGATCCATAGTTTAGCATCTGGGGATTGTTTTTTTTCCCCTTCTCATATGAAGTTATGGGCAGAATTCCATGCCCAAACAGCACTGGTGGCTGGGAGCCTGCTGCCAAATCCCTGCTGTCACTGCATCCATTGGAGGATGTTCTCCTCATTAGCAGGGAATCTTATGTAAACACAAAAACCAGAGTCCTCAAATTCCCTTTTTTACATGCAGCAAAAACATTCTCTCCCTTGCAACAGCCTGACAAACACCAAAGCATTTCAAATCAGAAAGAGACTTTCCAGTATCTCCCATCAACTGCCACCAACTATTAAAGCTGAATGAAATTAAACTGGTGTCAAATGTTTATCAGAAAGAGAATAAAAGTTCTTTCCAAACCCTGCAAAAAGGTTTGAAGTGCTAACTGCAAAAAGCAAACGATGGAATAGTTCTGCTTCACTGACAGTGATGGAAAGCTGCTAGAAAGTCCTTTTTTTTCCCCCCCTTTTTTCCCTTTGGAATACATTTGCTCTTGTCTCTCTTCACCCCCAGGAGGACTTGCATCCCATAGCATGGAGAATCCACTAAATTTTAGATATATGACCAACTGCTCTGGTATTTCTCTTTTTTTTGGTAGCTTTGTTGAACTTAAAGAAATAATATTCCATTCCTTTTAAGCTTTCCAAGTCTACAGAGCCTGTTTTAAAAGCTGGTTTAACTTTCCTTTGCAAGGGAAGGTAAATTACAGGTATTTAGTTGTTAGATACCAAATAGAGGTATCTAGTTGCTAGATCTCAACTCTAGCAGCTGTCACTTTTTATGCAGGTATTTTTCAGCACTGTCACAGTCATTTCAAAGCAGACAGATTAAATGTGTATGTTTGGTTACCCACCAAGATACTCTTCACTCTCCATACATTGATTTTCTACCTTAAATAGTCAAAAATACAGTTCTTGCATGAGTGGGGGTTCTATATTGTGAGAAGATGGCATGGGAAATATATGTGAGGTTGACATCACATATTCCCTGGGATATTCCCTGGGATTCCAGGGTCAATAGTATGGAAAATTAGGTGCCTGGTCTCAAATCCAGTATCTTTGCCAGTATCAGAACACAAAGCACTGTTACCTGCAAGCTGCTTTGTCATAGGAAGACTTCACTTGAAAGCTGAAATTGCAGTCAGGGAGTTCTACTTCAGAAAATCACTTGATTAATAATCAATGTCACATTAGGATGAGTAGCCAATAATTGGCTAAGACAAGAAGATAACTGTGGGTGAGTTGAAAAGGAGTGCTGGGGGAAGAGGAAAAAAACAACCCAACCAAAAGAAACCCAAATACTCTCTTCCCCAAACCCAACTTTGAAAACATTCAGTGACATTACCCAGCAGCTACACACAAGAAAGGGTGAGCCTCATACTTTCATAATATAAAGCAAATTTAAATATATATATATATAATATAAATATGTATATATACTGGTGAGATTGGGATGAATTTTGGGTTAGTTTTTTTTTTCCTTTCCACAGTTTCAAATACATCTTTGTCTATTCCTGCAGCTGCTTTTCTCCTTTTTATTTTTTTTTTTTTAATAAAGATTAGCATTTGAAAGCAATTTCTACTGAAACAAGCCTGAAGCTCTATTTTCTGAATACCCATTCTAAAATCCTCTTGCAGAAAAGCTGACAAGTGTAAACACCATCTCTTGAGCAACTGGTAAAGAAGTATCTTGAATTAACTGGTAAAGAAAAGAAGTATCTTGAATCTGTTATTTATAGTGATGTATTAAAGAAGTAATAATGTGCATTTCATAAAGAAACTTGAATATAACTGTCAGTTGTAATAATCAGATGTGTGCTTGGAACAGGAATGCACATATTAAATTAGCAAAGTGGATTTCAAGAATTCTAGAACAACCCAAGGGAACAGAAATTCCAAATTTCTTATCTTTATAATGTAGGTTATAATTAAAAAAAAACCAAACAAAGGCACCAATTTATTTAAAAAACAAACCAACAAATAAAACAACCAATAAACAAAATCTAAACCAAACCTTCAACACTGCTGTGCAATTTGTTTTCAAGAGGAAAGTCAATGATTGACTTGCATTCTCAAAGATGTGCTTCTGAAAAGCAGGGATGCATCTTTTTTGTTGCAAAAATGAGATCCTAGGTGACTATTAAAGGACTTCAGTGCTATGGCTGGAAAGTTTTGCTTGGAAAAAATAAACCCTGAAGAGGTTCAGTACAAGAGGTGGGTCTGAAATGAGCATTATACAGTGTTCCAATGTGGTTTAGAACAAGCACCATCCATTTGAGTGGTCTCAAAAATGAAATAGTTAAAAGTCTTAATGAAAGCTAATTATTCAACTGCTATACTCAGCAGAAAAAAAATAAATTCATCTCAGCAAAACACGTGGCTGGGAAAAGTAAGCTACAGGAACAAGCTGGTGCTCTGTCACAGTGAACAGACCTGCCATTCAGTCAGAGTTCAGGTCAATATTGCCATTAAAACCTTGTTTATCAAGAATTTATGATGGCAGTTATTAAGCAGCTACACCTCAAACTGACTTGGCAGACAGAACTTTCCTATTACTTAAAAAAAAGGAAGAAAAAAAGATAAAAAAACCCTGTTGCATCCATTCACAAACACAAGATGCCTTTCAAAAGTGCATTTTCTACTCTTAATTCCCATAACCAGATATATCTCCCCACTGGGTTTGCCTCCTAACGCTCAGTTGATTTTCCTTTTTCTGGGTTTCAACCCACAAATCACAGTTTTATTTGTTAACTGCCTTGAAATCTCAGAATAGAGCTCAGCTTCAGTTTAACTTCAGTGTTAAAGCACAGCCTGAAGAGGCAGCAGCAGCCTAACTGTGGGACTTGTTTTATACAAGATGTTACCTTTCTTCTAAAATTAAAAAGCATTTTGTACTTCTTTCCCAATTTCCTTGCCATGAAGGTAATGCTGATAATAATAAAAATAAATCCTCCCAAAATAATATTCTCTGCAGCCCTGTGCATTGCCATATTCTTGGTAGCAATGCTTTCCAAAATTGCCACGGTGCATTTGATTTATCCTAACCCACCCTAGATCCACCATGAGCTGCTTAGTTACCCTATTCATGACAGAAATATATATAATTCTCAACAAACAAACCAACCCAAACCCCAAAAAACCCAAACACCCCAAACAACACAACCTAAACCACCTAAATTGAACATTGATTTCTTAAGTTTGAAGAGGAAAAATTGATTAAAAAAGGAATCACTGAATTTATACATCTGAGTTGAAAAAAATAAGGTTTTTTTTTTAACTATTGGCACGGGATAAGAAAGATTCTGCCTTTCCTCCAAGTCACATCCCTCAGCACATGCAACTTGGAAAGCTAACCAGGAAAGTCTTTTAAAGCACAGCACTCGACTGAAAGAGTAACTTGACATTTGGAATGACATCCTCTGAGTTTCATAGGTCAGACTAGTTTGGAACAACACAGTAACAAGGAAACTACTGATCCCCACTGGTGCACTAAGCCAAGGTGAAGACTCAAAGCCTTTGATTCTGCACCAAGGCACAGAAGCTGATTCAGCTGAGGACTGCAAAAAGGGCTGCTTCACAAGAAAAGCATCCAAAGGCACTTTGTTCTACCTGACTCCCAGGTACTGGCCTCAAAAGAACCCACCAGGTATGTGAAGAAAGGAGAAAATGAATCCACTAGAATAGCGAGAGCTAGATGTTAATAAAGATTTCATTCTATTTTCAAGCATTCTTGGTGAAAAAGCAGAGACCAAAGGCAAATCATTACTGACCTTTCTACATTGACTGGCTTGTCAAATTTAAATAGAATATAATCCCCAGCAACTGGTGTGACAGCCCAGAAAAAATCTTCCCCTACGTAGGTTTTTTCTAGAGTATGACCCTGGTAGACTTTTAGAGATGTAGAAACCTCTGCAGGTGGGTTCACGTGGATTTTGTGCAGTAAGGGTTTCAGGAAGTCTTTATCCTAATGGAAAGAAAGACAATCATCATGTTGGTCAGATAACCTGTTTTATTACATTCTTTTCCCAAAAGGTTACACTTGCATCAACCACAAAATGAGTGTATTAGGCATTTGTGAGTCTATCAGATCACGTCCTGATCACTAACATGCCACTAAAGTCAAATAAAATAATAAAAATAAAATCCCTTAGCAAAATTCCACCAAAATCAACTGAGATCAGCACTTCAGAGCAACCAGTTGAAACCACATTTCACTCGACTGCAGTGATCTACAAAACAAACCCCCCAAAATGCCTGTTTTATGAAAGGCTACAAATTTTTTCATTTCAGCAGCCTGCTCTGGGAAGAAAGGAAAAAATTCAGCTACTAACTGTGAGTTTCTGGATCTTTCCTGCCAGAGAGGAGTGGAGGCCAACGTGCTGGAAAAGGGAAGGCCTGAAGCGAATCCGGAGGTTGGATTTCTGTCGGTCACAATGTTTCTGAAATGGGGTGGGGAGAAGAGAGGGGTTTCAAGAAAGAAATGGAACCATCAAAACCAGGAAAATCAACACAAGGTCATCGAGTTCTTACCACAGCTATGTGATCTCAAGGAACCAAAAAGGCTTGAGAACTCAGCTCTGTTTACTGAGTGGCTTCTTGCACAGACCCTGTTTGTTCAGTCTTTCTGCAAAGTGCTGCTTGAGGAGTGAAGGGGCTGAAATCTAAAGTTTATTCCCTGTTTGAAACCTTCTCTAGGACTGCTGTGCACACCCTGGCACTCTGCAGAGCCTCAGTGGGGGTTCCATGAATGTCACAGAATCCCAGAGTGGTGGGGGCTGGGAGGGAGCTCTGGAGATGCTGGAGCCAGAGCAGGGGCAGCCAGGGCAGCCCACACAGGAACAGAGCCAGGGGGGTTGGGAAGTCTCCAGAGGAGACTCCACAGCCTCTCTGGGCAGCCTGGGCCAGGCTCTGCCACCCTCACAGGGAAGAAGTTTCTCCTCCTGTGGAGCTGGAACCTTCTCTGCTCCAGTTTCTCCCCATTGCTCCTTGCTGGGCACTGCAGAGCAGAGCCTGGCCCCTTCCATGTGACACCCACCCCTCAGATCTTTACAGACATTCATCAGATCCCCTCTCAGGCTGCTCCAGACTGAACAGCCCCAGTTCCCTCAGCCTTTCTTCCCAGGGGAGATGCTCCAGTCCCTTCATCATCCTTATGTGTCTTTACCTTAGGACTATCCACATAGAATCCAACCAGACTTTTGCTTTTCACCCTATTGCATCCAGCTCCTAAATCTGAAACAATGACAGTTATAAAGCTTCTGAGAACTGCCTCTCAAGTTCCACTGGAGATTGAAACCTTAGTAATAAGGCACTGTGACAGTGCACTAGCCTGCAGCTCCCCAAAACAAACTCATCCACCATCATAAAAACATTTATAAGGTGTGTAATAAAAACAAACTTACAGCATCTTTCTCAGGGTTACAGACTTTCACCCACAGGATATGGTCCAGGAGCCAATCAATAGGTTTCTCCTTATAAAACATAAATATGAACTCTACAATGAGAGTAATATCTGGAGACTGGAACATTTTACCTGTGGTGACACATGAAGAATAACTGGGATTATTTTCAAGGTAACATTGTCTTTTGAAAGCAGTGAGACAACAGGTGACTTTGTGCCAAGAAATGTTAACAATGAACAACTAGAAATGTCAGTGTTGTTAAAAGCTCTGCACTTTTGAGCTATGCAGAACTAAAACAACTATCCAAACAAGAACTTGTTGCAAATATTCAGTGGATACTACACCATGGTGTCCATAAAAGCAGAAATTGGAGGAAGAAAAGTTATGGATTCATGTCTGTTCTTCTCTTCCCACATAAGCTTCAAGCACCTGAGCCAAGGAGCCCAGTCACACAACTTCATTTTCTTGCAGTACAAAAAGCAGAGATAGACCTGACTCCAGAACTCTCTGTGAAGAAATGTTTTTATTTTCCACTTGTAATCTATGAGACCTTCATCAGCTTTTTAAATGAATTCTACAAGTGGTAGAGGTCCTAATATTTTCTCCTTTTACATTTCAGAAGCACAGGTTTCTCTCTGAGGTGGCAAAACACTCTCCACACTCATCAGAAAATGGGATTTGGTTCTCATCTGTGAGAGAACAGAATTCTTTGGCAAGGCCTCTAAGGTGCAGCACACTCTGGATGCCAAACAAACACACAGCAACCTTTGGTGTGAAGCTTCAAAAACCCATCAGCAGTCCAGCACTCCACTTGAGCAGCTGGCTGAGTGGAAATGAAAACATGGAGCCATGAAGGAGGATGTTCACATTTATATAACCAGGAGAGGATATACCTGAAATACCAGCCTGAACAAAAGGAGTTCTCTCATCTGAAGTGATGAGGAATGTGCATTTCCACTGTGGATGGGCATGACTCAGACATTCAGCTACTTCTCTTTCTTGTGAGACTCACTGAAGTCTGTGATTCACTGGAGATTATCACAAGGCAGGAAAACAAACAATAAAAAAACCCCAAGCCAAACCCCCAACGCAGAGCTGGGAGTTCAAACCCTGTTCTGATGGATGGAAAATTCTCTCCTGGAACAGATGACTGAGAGAATACCTCAGAGTAGATACAGAATGCCAGGTTGTTAGCTTACATCTATTTGAAACAAGGAGATTTTTAAGGGAAAGCATCAAAGCTGCAGGGACCCTGTTATCTGTACTCTGAGAGTGGCACCTATCAGGCTCTTAGAGGTGGAAATCTGCTCTGAGAATCCCAGGATTCCCAGATTGCAAGATCTGAGAAAAAAAACCCTTTAATTTGGCTGTTTATAAAGCAACAACCTTTACCTCATTTTTCCCTGCATGTTACACTGGGAATCTCCACTCTGAAGCTCCCACTAAGCAAGGGACAATCCCTAAACCTGGGAGAACTGCAAAGCTTTCTCCTTGAAAGACATGAGGAAGATGTCACCATTTTTTTCTAGTATATTGTTATTATTTACACATTATATTGCCTTGGAATCCTTTTCTTCTTCTCCCCAATCACAGAGTGACAGACCACACTGTTGGATTTTCCTCTATCTCATCTCCTGAAGGATTCCAGTCTTCAGCTGTCATCTATGGTGAAAAGTCACTGAAAACCTGGCCACTGAGGTCCTGAAGATCTTTACCTAACAGCTAACTAAGTAGAGAACAAGACTGAAGCTAAGAGCAGGAATTGACTCTTTAATTTATCTTCACTTTACCTAAAATAGAAAGAATTCACAGAAGGTTAGAGGTTTGGAAGGGACCCTGAAACAGGGAAAACTTGTCTAGGTCCAGAGACCTTTCCCCAGGCCTAGCCTGGCACACTACTGCCAACCATGCACCACCCTTGGGAGGAAACTTCAACATCCCAAAGAATTAAGTGAAAATCTTGCTCCATAAATCTCCAGAGATGTATAAAATATAGAAGATTTTCTCTGTGTTGTTTATCTATATTGATAAAAATCAGAGTCAGGACTGAAAAGAAAAAACATGGATTTTTTTTTGCTGTTTATTGTGCCCTGCCAAGACTTCTCCTTTTCAGTCCATTTCAATGTTCTCCTTAGTGAATATTCTGTGAATATTTCTTAGTGAATTTCCCTCTCAGCATTTTGTTGGCAAGTATAAGAAACACACAAAATGAAAAACTTTGTTTTCTTACAGTTCTCTGAAATGCAAATATCTCAAGAATTCCTTTTTTTTCTTTAGTGTCAGCATCATTAAATGCATTCAGTCCACACCAAGAATTTTATACCTGCAAGCACATTTGCTCACTGTAGCTGAAGCCTTTCCATGCTGCTAATGAAATGCAAATTACTGGCATTTAAACCAGAACCTCTTTGAAGTTCTTTGAATCTCAAGTATTTGATTTGATCTGCTCTCTCCCAAACTTCAGCTGGAGGAAAACTGTCCTCAGAATAAAATAACCAGGACATCAATCTCCAGGACAGGGGAAGGTTTGGAGGAACTGCATCAGACAAAGAAAAAAGGTGGATTAAAAACTCCACGTGACAGCATGATGGGCATGGTGCAGACCCTCTGGAAAACAGGGAAGACCAATTATTCCTCCAGAAGCAGCCAGTGGGACTTTCCTGTGTTGCAGCAGGGACTGCAGTGCAAAGCAGAATCAGAAGAGCAAAAGATGCATTTCCTTCTACAGAGCTTCTTAAGGAAAGAGCAAACATCTCACCCATTATTTATTAGCTACTTGACAGCACTTCCATGCTTTCAGTATTAGGAAAAAAAAAAAAAATACCCAAAGGAAGCAACTTCTGCTGTGTGGCAGAGGTGACAGAATCCTGTAATCCTGCTGTCAGTCTAAATAGCTGCCTTTGCCAGTGCCTGGTGGTGCATAAATGGGATTTTTCACTTCAGAAACACCCTCTGACAGAAGAAAAAAAAAATTTTTACCTAGTGAACTTGCAAACTGATCAAGGTTTCCAGGAGCTCACAGGAAGCCAGCCACACCTCTTGTTTTTAGAGGTTATTTCTACATCAGTGGTTGGAACTAGATGACCTTTTAAGGTTCTTTCCAAGCCAAACTATTCTGTGATTTAAACAGTTCAGTGCTCTACTTTCTCTTTAGTTTATCTATGCATAAAACTCACCTTCAGTTACAAAAAACTACTTTGTTCTTCTCTGTAGCCATCAGTGTGACCAAATTACCATAGTATCTGCATCAAGATGCATTAAGGCATAGCAGAGAGAAGGTAAATCTACATTACCTGCATAAAATTCCTATGCAATATATGATTATAGCACACCAGTGTGTCTCAGAGCCAGAAGGTTTAGTCACTTCCATGGATACTCATTTTTCTCCCCCCAAAATTTAGCTGGGTAAGTAGCTAAATTGTGAGGGAAAAAAAATTTAATGTCATTTTTTTAGGTAGAAAAGCAACATTAAGATGTGCAGCCATAGCTAAATGCAGCTGAAATTCTGCTGATGTCATCTAATTAAAAGGAGGCAAGTAAATATGATCCATGGAACAAAGGCCAGGGCTGCAAGCAGCAGGAGGGTTCTCCATTTAACTGCAACCATTTTCAGAGCCTGCACTGAAAAAAAGAGATACAGGCAGTACAGCAAAACAACTGCAAAACAGCTGTAAAAAGTCAAATCTCAGCATGAAGGGCAATCTACCTACCCCTCTTGGGTGCTCTAGGGCAGCACTGAGAACAGAAAGGTAAAAACCAGAAACACTGTGATCTGGACACTCATTTGCACATGTCAGGCTCCTCAAACTGCCATTTGTGAGCATGTTCTCCTCCTAAATTAAGTCAATGGTCAATAAATGCAAATGACTGCCATAAGGCAAGGAATTTCATACAGAATTGACATTTCAAGTGCAATTGGGACTGGAGATGAAGCTTTAACCCCAAGTGAGCCCATGATGTAAGTGTTCACAAGTAGAACCAGATGCTGCTGGTCAACCAACCTCTGCAGGCACAGAATCAGAGATGCAAGGGGCTCCCCAACAGAAAAAAAGCTTCAGATTTTTAGTTTTAAAGCTTTTAATTCTGGAAATGCTGTTTTCTCTGGGATGGAGAGCTCGTTTGCTGTTTGTCCCTCCCACCTCTGAGGCCACAAACCCAGTCCTGCAACTACTCCAGCCCCTGTTGGTAGCCCAAGGCAGAATGGTTTTGTGGTGGGCAGAGAGATCAGGAGACTTCCCTCTGCCCATCTCCTCTCCTCCTCTCCAGTGCTTCTGTAGCAAAACTGACAGGGAAATAAATGTATGAGCTGAAGACAAAACACAACCAACACCCTAAAAACCAAGACAAGACCAAGAGCATGGAGCCCTGAAGCAGTTTCAGCAGCAGCAGAGATGATGCTTTAGCTTCTCTCCCTGTTGTTCAGTACAGAGAGAGTCCAACTACACTTCAAAAGGTGCAGACTGTTGTAACTCCTCCTTGATGGGGTAGAAAAGTGGAGATAAATCAGAATTTGCTGCCTGCTGAGTCATGGAAATTCTGGCACAAACACCAAGGATGTTGTTTCAGGTGGAGTTAACTTGCTTTTTTTTTTCCTTTCTACTTCAGGCAGCTGTGTTTTAATGATATTTTTGTTTTGATGGCAGTTAAATGAGAAAAAGAAATCATTCCTTGTAGTTTGACCATTAGGATTTTTAGAAATCAATGCACTTTTGATGATCAGAATGTCCTCTTTTCCAACAGTTTGAGTTTGTCACAGACAAATAAACAACTAAAACTAAAAGAAAACCAACTCTTGAGTTAAACCAGCCAATGAATTTCTACTTCTTGGTCTGTTTCCAGTACAAAGAAGTCAGATCACTATTAATTCCCAGTCTGAGGATGCACTTTTGAACTACTAAAGTGACCATTTTTCTTACCAATGAAACCCAGCTGAGAAAATTCTAGAATCATCCAATCCTCAGAAGCAAGCTGAAGTGCAAAATTCTTTATTGTGCTGAAATAATTCTGCTTGACAACGATGTCATCTTCAAGCTAGAGGGAGAAAGCAGCATAAATAAATAAAGCAACAGAATAAAAAATGCTAACACTCAGCCATGTATTTCTACTGCAAACACTGCTACAAAATATATATACATATATATATATATACACACTATATATAATATACATTGCAAACATAGCTGTAAACAACAGTCATGGCAAAGTGACAGTGCACTTGCCTTCAAAAGAGAATAAAAATGGATTTTAGTTCCATTGCCACTCAAAACTGTGGTTTATTTTTGCCTAGGTGCCTGAATGGTAATTATTTGGGGGACAAGGAAAAGCTGTGTGCATTTCATTACTTTTTTTTTTTTCCCCTAAGCATCTTAAGCTAAAATAATTTACACAGGAGAAATCACTTTCTACTTCAGCCACAGTGTCCTTCACAAATTATTCCCTTCTATACCAGAAGCTCCACATGTAATGCCCTCCTTCAACTGGAATCCAGTTAGCTCTGCTCTGTGGAGATGTGTTCAGCAGCAGAATTTCTGGAGACTCCTTGGAAAACTTGTCTCAGAACAGAGAAAAGAAATTTACCTGAATGTAATAAACCCCTTTTTTCTGGGCGTACATCATAAGAAAACAATAATCCAAGTTTTGTTTTGTCCTCCATCTGAAAGAAAAGGAGAGGTTTCAGGATTGTGGGGAGTGTAATTTCAATAGACACTGGCAATGCAAAGCAAATCTCCCAGTGAGGAATGACACATTAGTGAAATGGGAGCTGCTTTTGGCATTGCTCCCTCAGGAAATCCTCTGTCTGAAAAAAAAAAACAAAAAAAAAAGGAACAAAATGTTTGTGTTCTGCTTTATGGTTTAACTTCCATCTTGAGTTTGTGAAAACCACTTCAGATTTCACCCAAAGCTCGTGGAAATTCAGCAGAATTACTGGGGTTTAGACTATTTCAGGAAGAAAGTGAGTAAACAAAGCCTACAAACAGAGAGGAAAAAAAGCAGATCAAGTCTCAGCTTTTCCTCCTAAACTTAAAACTAACTGAATTCACCCAAGAGTAGCATCAGATTCTGCTTAAGCAGAGAGCAGCAGGCAGCCAGGGTGAGATGCAGTCACAGGGCACTCTGAGCATCCCCACACTTTCCACAACTACAGTAAGGAAATATTTCAAGAATCCACATCCCACTTGCCACATCATAAACAACAAAAGTGCTGGTGTGGGAGGAGAGAGGGAAAGATCTGGGGGAAGAAACTAACCTCACTCTCTCTTTTGAGTCTCCAAATGTCTCTTTCAAGTTGGTCAAGTCAGGATAGTAAGTTGCAGGAGGGGCTATTACTTCCACCAAGCCAGAATTGATCTCTGTGGAAAACCTGGCAAGAGAAACATCCACAAGTCACAGGAGAGTCTGCAGTTCTCTTGGAACATATGGAATATTAGAAATATTATAAGGCTCTAAACACAGGCATCACAAATTCCCAATCCCAACAATTTAATCCAATGTATTGCTTTACAATCACTCCCCCTTCATTTGTCATTTATTACTTTTTAGTTGTTGTTCAAAGGTTCCAACCCCCAAGAAATAAAAATACATCTTTTTTTAATACTTATTACAACATGATTTAGGGAAAAAAAAATCAAAAGCAAACCCACCAAAAGCTAAGCAATCCCCCATTAAAACCACAACTTACTCTTTTTCCAGGCTTGCCACAACACTGTTCACATAGTCAAGATCAGTCTGGAAAAAAAAGCAAATAAACAACAAATAAACACAAAAAGAGAATGGAATAGTTACCAGTTTTGGAGCTGTTTTCAAAGAGCACTTTAAAAGAAACACTGGAAGTAGCTGTACCTGAAAAATGCATTTCAGTATGTAAAATATTTTAGTGCTATAGGAATGTATCATCTATATCCCTATGTTTTCTGTACAATGGGAGAATAAACAATTTCTTTTTGTAAACAGAAGGGAATAACATCTGCACTTAACAGACAGTTCTCCTCCAGCTCTTGGTGTTTTCTTGCAAACTCTTAGTGACAAAATGATCACTGAGTGTGTAGGAAGGACTTCATAGTACTGTTATATAATCAGATCTATGAAAATATCACCCAGGAAAAGTTTTCTGGAAAACAGGGCACTGAAAACACTCATTTCCAAAGAAACATCTCCTGAATTTTGCATTTCAAGCACAGATGCTCCAACCACAGACAGGCTCTTTCCATGACTGGAGTTGTTCTGCTGCATCAGAGACTGAAATCGAGGGACTATCCAGCCTCTCAACCCCTCAGATCTTGAAGATGCAGAGATTCCAAGTTGGCTAAAACTCAAATTGGGACATGCTGGAAAAGTCTGGATCATCTAACTTGCCAGAATTGAGCAGTTATTCAAACTTTTCCCTTGTAAACATGCATTCCAGGACAAAAAAAAAAAAAAAGAGACTTTGCAATAAAGGGGACTGCAAACCATCATCTTTCTTCTACTTACTGATCTAATCACTTGACATACTATTTATCAGCTTTCAAAAGGAAATTCACAGCCTATAAATCAACTCAGACACTGGTGGCTCATGAGGATTCTGGAGGAAAGGCTGCCTCTGAAATGCTGGAAACAAAGCAAAAGCTGATTTTCTGCTGGATTTGGAATGCAGGTGATGTGGAAAGATCACGCAGGGAGAGAATCAATCCCTCCCAAGCATCTCCACAGAACCACTGATCTTTGATAAAGGTGTTTACCCTTTGATCTTCAAATTACCATTCAGGTTCTAAATACTACAAGGTGAGGAGAAAAGATTTGGCACCAGCTTTTTTTTTCACCCTCCCATCCTGCAGCTCCTCCCAGGGAGGGTCAAAAATCCACACGTGGAACTGTTCATTCCTGGAGAGGGTTAACTGTGCCAACCTTATCAGGGCATCACAAGGAGCCTCTCAAACAGGTCTGTCCTGTTAGGTGGAGCTCTGGGAACTAAGAAATACACAGGTGGTTAGTTCAGTATCAGCAGGTCACATCTTCCTAGTCACCTGAAATGAGGGATTTCCAAGAGAAAGCAGCAACACTTGGAGCAAGAAATCCTCCTTTTTTTCCTTCCTATAAGACTGATCCAGGTCAGCATCTTGCTTCCAGCAGTGGCAGCCAGGAGCAGAGCACACACAACTCCCACCATCCATCCTCCAACCACCTCCCATTCAGGTTGTTTCCCAAGATGGATGGGATTCTGTGTATTTAATATTCCTCAGCAGACTCCTTGCCAGTATCCCCTTGAGCCTAACTTAACTTTCAGCAAGAAAAGAAGATTTTTAGCTTCTGAGATCTATGGAGTTTCCTAAGCCTGTGAACAGAGTTTCATTCCTTGCATCAGCGGTCCTGAGGAGACAAATATACAGAGCACTTTAATGAGTCTCTCTAAAAGAAAACACAGATTTTGTTGTGGAAAAACTGAGTTTTAGGCTGTCAGTGAAGTCAGTGTTAAGCTTTCCTCCTCAGGTTTAAGATGCTCCCTTCAAATCTCTGAAGGAGTTTCTCTAGTTCAGGAGAGGCTGCAGTTCACATCTGCAGTTCCTCTAAGGTTTGGCTGAATAAATATCATTATTCCCCACACACATCCAAAGAACCAGAGCAGTGACAAAGTCTCCAAGGACAGCAAGGCTGTAAAATGGGTCAAGCAGCAGAGAGAACAAGAGGTTAGAGAGTTTGTGATCCCTAGGCCTGACTGGTTTCCACACCACTAGATCCAATGGCTCCTCCTGGATCTGCTCTTTGGGAATTTGATTCATTTCAGAGCCAGTTTCCCTACTTGTATTTCACAACACCCAGGAGCAACAAGGTCCACACTTCAGGTTTGTTGTGGAATTAATTCCACCATCCAAGACACCTCTTGGACTCCAGCAGCACCACCAGGAAGAGTTCAGACATCCACAATCCATTGTAAATTATCTTCTCTGAATCTCAGATCTTGCCTTAACTTCTGTTTGGGTTAAATGTCTATTTCAGTTGCCCAAAAGAGTCAGTTTTAAGAAGAGAAGTGTAAATAGAAGCACTAAAATTGCTTTTTTATTAATATTTTTACAAGCCACTAGGAAGGGAAATGAAGAAAACCCTAAAGAACAGAAGCTGAAGAGGAAGAGGTGAGAAATTCAGACATTAACTGTACATTAAATTACACAGTGGTTTATCTAGGCTGTTAGATTATCCAGATCTTAATTCTGAGATGAAATCTACTAGAAATAAATCTTAATTGATTTAAGAACATCTTTCAAAGGAAAAAAAATCCCTAGGAAACAATCATGCTAATCAGCCAAGCATGGTCATTTAATTGCTTACTCATTTCTTCAGCTGGATTTCATCTCTCATCATCCCTGTAGAACAGAGGTGGGATGATGGTACTGCAATTCAAATTATAACTAGCTGTGCAAAACTGAACTGCCTCCAGAAAAGGCAAAACAAATGTCTCTTGGCCTTGAAATGGTGAAAATCTATTTGAATATAGACAAAGCACTTGAATTCCCAGGGAAAAGCAGCAGCTGAAGTGGCATTTGGGGCTATTTTGGGATATTTCTGCACTGCAGAAAAAGCCCTAAGGAATAAAGTGCAGCAGCAGTTTCCAGGGGTTGCAGTAGTGGGTGGAGATAAATAAAGCCTGGGAGGGGAAAAAAAAAAAAGGTAATAATGGCAGAGTTCAATGAATGCAGGTGAAAAATAAAGAGTTTTTCAGGAATCCAGAAATTCCACACAGGGAAGGAAATTCTCCTCCTCTCTCCATTAAGCCAATTCATTCCAGGAGGAGGTTGCAGACTGCCAAGCCTCTGACAAGCAAGAGGAGATCTTCTCACCTAATGAGGGTGTTTCAGACAGGCTTCTGGAGACAGATGCCTGCTCCACACTGTGCCCTTGGTAGGGAATCACTGCTCATCTTGCTTTAGCCTCCCATTTCCATCCTGTTCAGTGAAATATTGCACCTTGCAACTCCCAAGCACTTGAATTACCTGAGAAAATCCGGGCTCATAAAAATATCTGTTGCCATCACCATTAAAAATGAATCTTTGCTGCTCTGTTTTTAGAGTTCCTGCTTCCAAAACATGCTTTTGGATGCAGGAGTTGGTTTGTTTCTTGCCTGTGTTAGTGCTTAGTGTAGCTTTGACATCATAGAACCCTAGAATGGATTGGGTTGGAAGGAACCTCCCAAGGTCCAAAACTCAGTCTCTCTCCAGGTGTGAAATCATCTGCTGCAAGGCTTCTAAAATGAAATTATTGCTGTTAGTTTTCATGCCACCAACACACTAGACATTAAATGTCTGTTAATTTGTCCCTTCTCAGAAGCACCAGAGGCCCAGGTGCATCTCAGAGGCATTCCAGCCATTCAAGGGCTTGAGAAAAGATCTTTTATCTTAGCAGCCACTGTTTATGTCAAGAGCTGACCCGGGGACATGAAAAGATAAATCAATATATGCAAATGAGATGTATGCAAAGGAAACAAGAGAGTGGATGGCTCTAAATAATCAAGTGTAACATATGACCTGGTGCCCCAAGAACAAAAGGCTGGTCAATTATTACTGCCTAGTCAGATGCAATCAGTGCAGAATTAGCTAAATGCCTTTGCCTACCTGTAGTGGCTGCTGATTGCTCCTGGGATAATTGGTTTTTCCTGATTTTTTTTGGTGGAATCAAGGGCTTAGAGTCTTTCCAACACACCCTGATGACTGTTCCTACAGAGGACTGTGCTAAGTGCAGCCACTGATTAATGAAGTGGACTGATAATAATTTGGGATATATTTAGAACAACTCTGAGTTGCTTTTTATTTGTGGGAAATGAGATCTCCCCACAGGAATAATAATAAAAAAAAAAGAATTGCTTAGATACCAGAAAAGTATTTTAATTTCTCTCCTTTT
>JANHGL010008562.1:17968-32813 GCA_024611195.1 Ceyx melanurus
ATGTGACCTTAAACTGGTCTGGTTAGCACTCACTGTTTCCCAAAGCACAAGCTTTGGGAGTGGAGCTGTTCCAATTACCTTGACAGTGGTAATTGCTGGAGCTTTCCTGCAGCTCAGCAGGTCTCAGCAGTGTCTGAGAGGCATCAACTCTTCCAGGATGTCACCAGAGGGACAGATAAAACACCATTTGCCTCTGGGAAGGATTTGCACTGCTATTAAGGTGATTATTAATTAACAACAGGAATTGTAATGGCCTGGTAGGCCTCTGGAGGCTGGAGATTTGTGTTGTGCTCAGTAAGAGCAGTCTGATGCTCAGGCTGGACATCACTCTGAAGCCCTTTCCACAGGGCAATGGATAAGGCACAGCTTAGGGGTCTGGGCACTGGAGATGGGATGACTTCTGGAAAAACCTGATCTTGCTTCAGGGTCAAGTTGCAACTCAGCACTGGCTGACCCTCCATTGCCTTCTCCTCCTGGCCCCCAAATGGCCACAGCTCCAGCCTCCAAGATGTTGAGCCCTTCATTAGATGTCATAAACGTCAGATGAATCCAGTGCACTGAGCTGCTCCTTCCTGGAGCTTCCAGGCAATTTTCCTAAACACCTCAATTATTTGAAGGAAAAAGCTTTTCAGCATTGGCAGCTGCTTTCACGGGGGCTGTTTAGGAAGGAGAAATCAGAAAGACAGGATCTCACGGTAAAGCAAACATCCTTTTAACGTGTGGCTGTTTCTTTCCTCTCCTGGGACTTCCTGAAACGAGTTGTTTCTCTTTGAACCTTCTGTGGAAAGGGAGGTGATCACAACTTCAGACTTGATTGAGGTAATTTCACACGCTGGGGGAAGAAGGACCAGTGGTGATGTCACCTGCCATCTCTGTAGGGAAAAGCAGGACTGTGGTGATGCTGGAGATCAGGGATGGACTCCTGGGTGCAGCTCTGTGCTGACCTTGCTGGACTCCAGCCAGCAGGGTGTGTGGATAGAGAACTCAGCACCCCAGGCACCTCCTTCTCTTCACATGGATGATCCCAGGTTGGGCAAGGCTCTGAGCAGCCTGCTCTAGCTGCACATGTCCCCGCTCCCTGCAGGGGGGAGTTGGACCAGAGAAGCTTGGAAGGTCCCTCCCCTCCCAAACCAGCCTGGGATTCCATGAAATAAAGCACAGGAGGAAATCAGGGCAGCACAAGGAGCCTCGTGGCACGGAAAGGTTTTGGTGTGGGGTGGTGGAAGTTACTAATGATAGAACAAGAGGAAATGTCCTCAAGTTGTGCCAGGGGAGGTTTAAATTGGATATTAGGAAGAAATTCTTTACTGGAACAGCCTGCCTAGGGTAGGGGTAGAGTCACCATCCCTGGAGGGGTTCAAAAAATGAGTAGATGAGGCACTGGAGGCTGTGGGCTGGCACTGTTACCTGGCTGGGGCTGCCATGGGGGCTTCACCAGGTGCTGACCATCTCCAGCTGCTTCATGGGGTGCCAAGCATCTCCTGGGCACTTCACTGGGTGCCAAGCATCTCCAGGTCCTTCACTGGGTGCCCAACATCTCCTGGGCACTTCACTGGGTGCCAAGCATCTCCAGGTCACTTCACTGGGTGCCCAGCATCTCCAGGTGTTTCACAGGGTGCCACATCTCTGTCTCCATGGGCAGGCAGGTCCCCATGTCCTTCAGCCCCTCTGTGCTTAAGCACCCTAGACAAAAGAGAAAGGCTGATGAGATCCCACAGGCTTTTGGAGGAGACTGCAGAGCTTTCCCTGCTGGGAAAAGCTGGGGCAGCCTGGCTGGCTTCATGGCCCTTGCACATCAGGCCCAGAGAGCAGGAGATGCTGCTGATGGAGGCGACTGCAGCTTCCTCTTCCTGCTCTGTTCAGGGCCCCCGTGGTGCTGGCAGATGGGGCAGATAGAGCTCCCCACACTGTGCTGGCACTGGGCACACTGGGCCCTGGCACAGGGAAGCTCTCCACGTGCCTCCAGGGACGACTCCTTCTCAGGCAAAGCAGCAGAATTCATCCTCTGGGTTCCGTGTATTTTCAAGCTCACTAAAGGCTTCTACTTCCTAGTTCTGCTTCAGATCCTGACACCAGCCTCACAGTTTATTACCAAGTTTGTCAAAAGAATATATTCTGGCATCTTAATTTGTAAAAATCCAGAGGTTTTTTTTGTCTTTGGTCAGAGTTTTTCCCCCACCCACAATAAGAAAGCAGCATTTCTCTAGTATTCGTTTTTCTGATTGCATAAATTACCAGGGTTGTTCTTGTTGTTAGTTTTGTTGTGAGTTGCTTTCTTATTTCACCTTGGAGATTATTTTTTTTTTCTGGAAGAAGAGAAAATAAGTTTATCTCTGGAAAATGCAACCCTACCCAAGAAAACATTTCTCATGTGGAAACTTTGCTTTCGTCTTCGTTTGGGAAGTAATCCCAAGAGCCATAAATAGCACACGCAAAGTTGGCTCCCTCTTTTTGCAAAGGAAATGGAATAGACATCATGAAAATATGAAAATAATCTCATTTTTTTGGCATCAGAACTATTTCAGGGCTTGTGTTTCTTGGACGACACGGAAGATCTGAACTGGAGGGCAGATTCACATGGGTTCCCTGACTCAGCACTGACACAAGAGACTCTCCAGAGTCATCTCCTGCACCCTCTGGTGTGTGCTGCTCTGAGGTGTCTGGGGATGGCCAGATCATCACCTGGGATAACCCAACTCACCACACAACAGCAGAGCTGCTGGCAGCCTGTTCCTGCTGGAAGAAGATGCTAGGTCCTGGCAGCTGCTTTCCAGCAGAGGCTTTTCCTAGGAAATATCCACCAGGATAGAAACCCCTCTTTGTTTTTCCATGGAACAGCTCCCTGTTGGCTGCACCAAGGCCCCCAGCAGTGGAAATCACACTCAGGTTTTCCTGAGAACAAGATTCCCTCTTGACAGGTCTTGAAGGGCTTCTGCTGCTGACACCTGGCCTGGCTCTGGCTGCGCCTGGTGGAGATGTTCAGTTTGACACTTACCTTTTCCAACCTGCTGTTGCCACGGTGCTTTCTGCAGCAGAAGTTCAAACCAAGAGAGCAGATCCTGTGTCCACAGCTGCTGTTCTCTGATCCCAGCCTGGGACAGATCTGGAAGAGAAAACAGATCCCCTGCTTTGTGCCTCTCCTTGTTATTTCCCCTTAGCACCAATATGCCTCAATTTCTGGAGCAGGTGTGGGTGGTGGGGTGCTGTGGTTAGGAGGATGATGTGGTGACTGGCTGGTTGGTACATGGAAAGCCCCACGTCCAGGCTGAGGTCACTGGTGGGCACCCAGGGGCTCTAACATCTGCAAAGGCACAAAGTGACACATCAAAGCAAGCCCAGCATGTGAGGGCAGCAGACTGGAGGCATTCAGCAGCAGACTGGAGATGGTGAGATATGCAAAGTGCCTGGTTAGAATCACCACAGGAAAGAATATTGACATTTCCTGCTCTTGGAGCATTTGAGGGCTTGTCTGGCTCGTTGCTTTTGTTCTCTTTTTGCTGATTTCAAAAGGACACATGGCAGGAGAAACCCCTCCCCGTGCTCAATGTGACGTCCTGGAGTGGGTTCTTCGTTCAAAGCTGATGCTGAGATAAAGGGGCTAGTGTAGCAGAAATAGGTGAAGAGATGCTCTGCATCATGCCCACCTACATCACTGCTGCCTTTCTGCTTCTAGAGCAGATTGTGGAGAGATCACCAGGAAGTTTTATGAGACAGCAGAAGTTTGGGCTTGAAGAGTCACATCATTTCCTAGAGCTGGAACCACCTGAGAACAACTCAGAGAGGATGAAGAGCTGATCTTGGCTTTTTAGAGCGAGCCAACTACCCTACAGAGCACGTCCTTGTGGGCTTCAGAGCCCCTCTAAGACAGGAGAAAGATGGATGGGAGAGGATTCCACTTCTCCTTCCCTCTTTGCTCAGCTCCATGGTCTCTGCTTAGACTTGCTCTCCAATGGCCTTCAGACTGGTGGTGTTTACAGGAGGTGCTGTGTAAGCCACAGGGGTTTTCATCAGCAGGTTTTTGCTCTAGATTAGCTCAAAAGCAGCAGGTGGTTTGGGAACCACAGCTCCGAGTTTCATTTTCCTGCAGTTTACAAGGTAAAAAAAGGTTAAAAAAAGAAAAAGAAATTAAGAAAACTGGCAAGTGCAGAGTGCAAATATTGCCAAGTAGTAAAGAGTGTATCTGGGAAAAGTCACTCAGCTGCTTCTTGGGAAAAAGACTCACTTTGCAGTTCCGAGCAGAGCCTTGAGCCCCCGGGCTCTCCCTGCATCCCTCCTGCTTCCCACAGAGCAGAGAGGAGGAGCAGCCCTGGGAAAAGGGATTTCTCCTCCCAAAGCCCAACGTGCAGGGCTGACCCTCCTCCCCAGCCATGCACAGCCACACGTCCTGCACACTCCCTGAGCTCGGGCCAGTTCCTGGAAACCAAAACCCTCCTGGGCCCCCTATGTCAGAAAGTGGTTCCAGTGTTTAGCCTCAAGGACCCTTTTCATCTAGTGCTGATATTTCCAATTCTAACCTAGAGTATCACTTCCAATCATCATTCTCTCTTCCTGGTGTTAATTAGGAGCTGGTGCCTGTTCCCTCCCCTGGCCACTTCTGCCTGCCCTTGCAAATCCCTGCCTGTCAGATTCAGAGCAGTGTATTAACCTCTCTGATTTCATATCAGCCACCTTCAGCTCTTTAATTGCTTTTAAGACTTCCATCCATCAGCCTTCCTCCTTCAGACAGCCCCTCACCCTCTTCCTGCTCCCTGCTGCTGCCACCCTGTCTGCCAGCCTGTCCTCCTGGGCCAGTTCAGACCACACAGACCATCTCCTGCCCATGCCAGCCTGGTTGCCAGCCTGCAGACACCCACATCAGCACTCTGCCCACACAGACTCAGCTCCCAGCCAGGCAGAAACCAGCAGCACGCAGGGACTGGGCAGCTCTGGATGCCAAAGGGCATCCACCACAGCTCCTATTTCAGCCCAGGGAGTTGAACCACCACGAGAGCCAGCTCAGGAGGACTTTGCAAGAGATGAAGTGACAGGAGAGGGGTGCAGGATGGCACTAGCTGTGTGGCAAAGCAGGGCTCAGCAGCTGCACCAACCAACTCTGCCACTTCACAATTCTCAGCTCTCTTCAGTACCAAAAACCTCTAAACTCTCCCTGGCTCAGAGAGGGTTTTGCCAGAAATACTAGTTTTGTGGTGTTTTTAATGATACCAGGCAAAGAAAAGCAGCTCAAAATGAACAATAACAGCCCATGGCAGAGCCTCCAGCACTGAGCACCACTGCAGCAGGAGGAAGGGAACCAGAGATGACCCTGCAAACGAGAAAAGGCAAAGGCCATGGGGAACAGAAGACTAAAGTAGCAAAGCTCTCACCTCCAGCTCCTCACATGAGCTGCCAGGGAAGGGAATGATTGCCACCAGAGCTGGAGAACAGGTCTGCAGCCACCCCAGCAAAAACACCAACTAGGTGAGAGGAGATGGGTCAGGAACAAGCATCAGGGAAAAGGAGACACTTGTGCTGGAATGGCAGAGGCTGGAGGGTCCCTCTGGAGGAAGGAGACCACAAATCCTGCTTGGCTGATCACAGAGGCTCTTCTCCATCAGCGCTGGCACTGTTGGAGCTGAGGAGCAGAGGCTTGCAGGAGCACTGCAGAAGAACAGAGGGAAGGGGGTTTTCCATGGATCCCAGAGCTGAGGGAGTGCTGCAGGCTCTGCACAGCTCGGGAAAAGCAGATTTTGGCCAGAGCTGAGATGTGAACGGCTCTGTCCTTCCCTGGATCCCAACCAGGCTGGTCAAAGGCACTTTCTCCCTCTTCCAAGCTCAGCTGTGATCCCAGTGACCCCCTTCCCTGCCTCTCCTGGAGCAGGGCAACCACACAGACCTGTGACTGCTCACCAGAGCTGCTGGGCTCCACCTGGGGCTGTGGGAAAACCCCAGATATTCCCTCTGCCCCTCAAAAACGTTCAATGGGAACACGAAGGAATCTTGGCAAGAGGACAAGGGTCAGTTTATCAACATTTAAACAACTTAATCACTGACCAGGTCTAAGGAACCCCCTCGGGCCACACGTTTCCTAAAGGTTTCCCCAGTGCTGCCTCTGAGGCTGCTCAGAACGTCTGCAGCTTGACAATGACACAATTAATTCACTCTCCTAATTGTTTTTCTGTGTTAAGATATTTTTGTCCCTCCGTGTGGGTCCCGGGAGGAAATTATTTACTCCTACCTGTCATCTGTCCAAATGAAATCCATCCCCTGCCCAAGAGCAGGGCAGAATGTGTTTCCTCCTGCCATTCTTCTAGGCAACAATAACACCCTAAATAGCTCCCGAGATCTTTGTGTTCAAGAAATAATCCATTTTTCTTTCTGCCAACCGACTTTCCCCCCCTGTCACCTGAAGATGACCAATGGTGATCTTCAGGACAGATGAAAAAAAAAAAAGCCAAGATTTCTGGCAAAGCATCTTGGCCCCTTTTCAGCTGCTCTGGGCTCTGGCTGCACGTCCACTGGGCCAGAGCACAGTGTTTGTACTGGCGCTGCTGGTGGGAACAGGACTCTCCTCCTCCCAAACTCAGCCCTTTGCAGCATCCCCAGACCTGTTTTCAGCTCACCCCTCAATTTCCAGTCCTGAGGGCTCTCCATTCTTTACTCTGTGAGAATTTGCTTTGGTTACAACCCCAACACACTGCACAACACCAAGCAAAACACCCCCAGGCACCAGGAGAAAAACCCCCCAGAGCCCAAAGAGATCTCAGCTTCAGACCAGGGCAGCTTTGGGAAACAGAACCAAAGCCAACTAGAAAAATACAGTTGGGAATATTTTCTTTTAATGTGGCCCCAGCCAACTGGAAAACAATCTGTGTAATGTGTCCCCTGTTCTCCCTCAGGAGAAAACTGAGCTCAAGGCTCATGTTCAGAGGAAGCATCACAAGTGTTTCTGAGGAAATGATTCCCAAAGAAAGTCCTGGCAGGGGGTCTCAAGGAAAGCAAAGGAGAGTTTTCTGGGAAATCTGTGTTGGATCCACTCCAGAACAGCAGCAGTTACCACACACCAGCTCCCTGGCCTGCTGGATGCTCTCCAGTGCCAGCAGGTACCCAGAGGAGGCACCACCCGAGCCTGGCACAGGACAAGCCTGAATGTCCCCAAACCCTCTGCCACCCCTGCAGGGGCAGGTGATGGGCCACACTCTTGGACATGGGTAACTTTGTGCTGCTGATTATGGCTTTGGCTCTTGGAAAAGCTGGTGAAAATTCACCTTATCAGCACCTGCTCCATCCTGTGCATCTTGTTCAAGCTAAAAAAGTCAAAACTAGCGGCCCTGTTGCTGAATACTGAGCTCTGGGCAAGGCTAGAAATTCTTCCACATGTGCTAGGTACAAAGAAACCCCAGGGGAGCAATAAATAGAGGGGAAAGACAGGATACCAGGCAGGACAAATGACAATTCAGATAAATGCAGGCAAGTACCAAGGGGACACTTCCCAAGCAAACAAGCCATTTACAGTAAGCACAGCTCTTGGACTGCGCAGCAAGGAAGGGTCATTAGATGGAGGCATTAAAATCTAATCAAGACAAAATAATTACAGTGAAAAAAAAAGAACTTTTGCTTCGATGGGATGAAGTAAATCCTTTAAACTCAAATCTACTTAACTTGATGATTCAGCTGGCAGAGGGACAATAGTAAAAAAAAACCAAACTAAAACTTAACTAAGGAGGATGATGAAGGGACTGGAGCATCTCCTCCAGGGAG
The DNA here is from genome assembly GCA_024611195.1 of Ceyx melanurus. Lineage (NCBI taxonomy): Eukaryota > Metazoa > Chordata > Aves > Coraciiformes > Alcedinidae > Ceyx > Ceyx melanurus. The sequence continues at coordinate 25,706 of JANHGL010008562.1, forward strand.
GAAGGCTGAGGAACTGGGGTGTTTCATCTGGAGAAGCCTGAGAGGGGAGCTCATTAATGACCACAAATATCCCAGGGGTGGGTGTCTGGAAAGGGCCCAGCTCTGCTCTGCAGTGCCCAGCAACAGGACAAGGAACAAGAGGAGCAGAGGAGGTGCCACCTCACCAGGAACTTCTCTCCTGTGAGGGTGCCAGAGCCTGGCACAGGCTGCCCAGAGAGGTGGTGGAGTCTCCTGCTCTGGAGAGATTCCAAACCCACCTGGATCTGTTCCTGGGTGCCCCTGCTCTGGCAGGGGGCTTGGATTTGATCTCTAGAGGTCCCTTCCACCCCCCGACCCAGGAGGTGTGGGGGCTGCTGCAGGCAGGTGTGCCAGGGGCACAGCCAGCAGGCACTGGGTGGGCACAGAGAACTGCTGGGCCAAGGGGCTGGGGAAGCCTGTGGGTGCCAGGGAGATTCCCAGCACCCTCATCCTGGGTGATGGCAGGGCAGGAATGCTGTGACTCAAAGGAAAGCAATCCCCCTGGCACTGCCAGCAGCCTGGAGAGTCACCCTCTGAAGGGGGCTCTGTGTGGGCAGGGCAAGCCCCCCAGAGTGGCTCCCCTGGCTGCTGGGGGTGTCAGGAATTCCTGCAGGGTTCATTTCAAAGAGCTGCCAGCTGAGAACTTGCCAACTCACTCCAGAGATCCTCCAGATCTCAGCTGTGGGCACCTCTGGGGAATCTCCACCTCGGCTGCTTGGGCTCCCCGGGGTGAGGGGCAATTCCCAAAGGGCTGTTCCCTCTCTCCTTTCCAGGCTGGAAACGTGAGGCAGGCAGTGGAGGATGAAGACAAATCCAAGTGAGGTTTGCAGTCATCACTCTGCACCCAGTTTGCCCCCCTGGTTTCATGAATCACCCCCATTCTTCACTCACCTTGGCTGCAGCTTGGCACATTCAGCACCTCGGGCAGGAAGGATCCTGCCAGGAACTTTTCCACTGCTTCCCTGTAAGGAAATCTCTGCCATCAGCTCTGCAAAAAGGGCTGATGAAATCCTGGAAGTCACTTATGCTGCTTGATCACTGGACTGACTGCCCACAAGGAATAAACATTCCATTAGCAATGCTTTATCCCAGCACTTGCTCTCATTTACAGTGAATTTCCTTTATTATAGTGAAAACTGAGAATAAAGGTAATAAAAGGAGTGAGCTGATCATTTTCTTTGCTGATGAGCTGTTTGGAAAGGTGGGAAGTGGAAATCTGTTCTTGTGAGAAAGCTGAATACACCCTCATCTCCAGACCTGCCCCTTCTTGTGTTATCAGGGGGCCAACATAAAACATCCCCTCCCTGAGATGAGCATCGTGGGAGGCTCTTGTCTGTGCTTGGCCAGGGAGATAACAAAAGGAGCCTGGCAGAGAGATGGGGACAATCCCCTGAGCTGGGCCTGCTGGCACAGGACAAGGGGGATGGTTCCAACTGGAAGAGGGAGATTCAGACTGGAGAGAAGGAAGAAATGGGTATTCTCTGAGGATAAGATGGGAAATGACCTGAAGTCAGATGCCCAGCCAGGAGATCCTTCCATGAGGGCAGGAACAGAACATTGACAGTAATTCTTCTGGTTTCTCAAGCAATCTAAGAGAAAAAAAAATATCCACCTACCCTAACATCAAACAGGGAGAGGAGCAGCAGACGCTGAACAGACCATGGCCAGAACTCAGGATGGCTCAGGGAATCTCAGCAGCTGGTGTGACTTCAGACCCAGAGACGTGGTGAACCTGCAGAGAATAAGAACAGGACTTGGCTGGTAGGACCAAGCTGTGGAGTTAGCTGCAGAGACAACCACCTTCCTACTGTTCCCTTGAAATCTTGAAGCCTGTTTAAAAAAAACTCAAAATGCAAGATATTCAGCTGATGGAATTTATCTGGATTTCCTCAGCGAAGTTCTCAGCACTGGATGAAGGAAAGGAAAAAGGAAGAGGGCTGGTGTTGGTCCCAGCAAGAGAAAAAGGCTGCAGGAGCAGCAGGCAGCTTCCCTGGTGCCCCTTGGCAGCATTTTGGGGTGTACAGAGAGGTAGGGAGGGGAGGGCACCAATGAGATGGGTGAGGGAAAAGCCCTGGAAACTCCCTGGAGTTGGAAGAGACCTTTGGGATCCTCAGGTCCAACCTGAGCCAGCAGCACCAGGTCACTGCTGAGCCCCTGCTGCTGGTGGCGAGGGAGATGCTGGTGGCTCCAGAGAGGGGCACTGGGAGCAAACAACCCCAGGAGCAGTTACCAGTGCCAAGAGAACACTAACCAAGGCTTCTGATGACAGACCTGTGACTCTGCAGGAGCCTCCCAGCTCTGCAAGGGCACAGCTCAGCTCCAGAACCCCCCATCTCACCCCCCTCCTGTGATTTATTGCTCTTTTCACAGAGCTGGAGCCCCGGGGGAAGTGCTCTGATGAAATGGGTGGTGCCCTGCAGGAACCAAGGGGTTTGCCTTCCCTTTCCACAAGTGATTGTGACATCTCCAGCTGCTGAGCCTGTGGGCACTTACTGGCAGGATCTACCCTCCTGAAGCTGCCGGGGCTGTTGTGTTGTCTCTGAGCAAGCAGGAGAAGCAAGTGCTGTAGAAACTGTAGCTGGGAGAACTAGAACTGCTGTGAGACCCTGTGGGGAGAAGCTGCCTCCTTCTGAGTGAAATCAGATCAAACACAGGTATTTCTACACAGAATCAAAGCACAAATTCAATTATTCACCAACCAAATCCCATTTTTCCAGGGGCTCTGGCAGATAGATGTTCTCTCTCCAGTGCACACCCAGGACCACTCTGAGCATTCCCTTCCATCCCTCCCCTCAGCTCCCGTCTCTAACACAGCCTGGAGCTGTGGGATGTGCCCACCCAGTGTGCACAGATCACTCTGCTGCTCAGGCTGGCCATGGGGTGCTTCCCTGCTCCCCCCACCAGGGCTCATCAGCAGGGGTGAGCTTGGCCTAACCAACAGACAGAGGAGGAACACACTCAGCATCCAGCCCGGGTATCCCAGGCAACCCCAACACAAACACTCCTTGGGGGTAGCCCAGTCCAGCTCCATACAAAACCATACTGCTCAGAATTAAACCATCTTTTTTTTTTTCCTCTCATGGATAATCTGTGTTACCTCCCTGAGACAGCCAGACGGGCTGAGGTTCACACCCTGTCATCAGCTGCATCTCGGAGGAAGAAAACGTCTGGGGCTCCTCTTCCCCACACAGGGCATCACGTCTCTTTTCCAGGCAGCAGCAAGTTAATAGCAGTGTGATTCAAACGAGTCATGCTTGTGAAACCAGCTCTGGAGAGGTTGCCTAGCAAAACAAACCCTGGCGGGTGCTCTGACGTGGGAGCCAGAGCATGACACCGGGCACAGCAAAACCAGGAAGAGCTCCGGGAGAAAGGGCACGTTGGAGCTGCTGCAGGCTCTGGGCACAACACAGGGATGCAGAAAACTATTCCTGGCTGCTTTTTCCAGCAAATGTAAGTAGATTTTGCTTTAGACTGAGTGAAGGCTGGCAGTGCTGCCTCACGCTCAGGGCTACGCGGGGGTTTGGGGTTTTTTTCCTCCTGTTTGTTGAGAATTCAGGGGGAATTTGGAAGGGCAGCATTAAGAGTCAGAGATGTTTCTGTGCTACTCTCAGGCAGCAGCACATCACTGAGAGGTGGGAAGCTGTCATTAGCTGGCATATGTAAAGAGAGAGCAGTTTCTGGGGGGGGGGATAAATAATAACCCCTCTGAAATGCAAAGTGCTCCTTCAGGAAACCTCCCCTGAGCTTGAGCTGAGAGGAGCTGTGCTGGCAGCCACCTTCTCCAAAGGAGGGGCCTGTGCCTTCAGCCCTCACTCTTCCCATGCTTCTGTTCTTGATCTGGCTGCTCTTTAATCTTACACACAGCAAGGCTCTGTCTGAGTGGGGATGTGCCCCAGCCTGACCTCTGGCACCAAACTCAGCCAGGCCAGTGAGGACTGAACCCTCAAACCACCCTCCTGGCCTCCTGCTAAAGACAAGCTCAGGGCCTCACAGCATCCAGAGTCCCCAGAACTCTGCTGGGGGGCACTGCTGCTCTCTCAAAACTACAGAGAACTGAGCTGCAGCACCCAGGAACATCTCCCACTGCAGCAGAGCTGGCCCAACAGCATCTCCCACCACAGCAGAGCTAACCCAACAGCATCTCCCACCGCAGCAGAGCTGTCCCAACAGCATCTCCCACCAGAGCAGAGCTGTCCCAACAGCATCTCCCACTGCAGCAGAGCTGTCCCAACAGCATCTCCCACTAGGAGATGCCCTGTGATCCATGAGCCTTTTCCTGATCCCTGCCCCTTGGCCCAGGGTGTCAGTTCATAGATTCATAGATATTAGAGGTTGGAAGGGACCTAGAAGATCATCTAGTCCAGTTACCTTCCTCATTCTGCCCAGATTCTTTAGGGGGCACAAAAAGAGTCCCCACCTCGGGACAACCTGTAGCCTGCTGGCTGGGACACGGAGGAGAGATTAACATCTAGATGCCCTGCAGCAAAGGAGGAAATCAGACCTGGTTCTGCTGCATTCTGGATGAGAGCTTTAAGCTCTAAATCACAGTGTGGAAGGGTGGAGGGAGCCATGGCAATGACCCCATCTCCCCAGGGCAGCCTGGCTGGGGAGGGAGGACACCACTGACACATGACTATCAGAGTGGGGAGTTTGAGAGTGTGTTCCTCAGTTAGATGCCTCAGGAAACCACACTGAAAGTCTTCAGAAAATCCAAGGTATGTGACACTTGCTGGTTCTCTCCTCACCCGTGACATCTGCTATCCTGCTACAGAAGGAAGCTGGGCTCAATAAATGAGCTGTATCTGTGAGAAATCTACATTCTTCTTCTCTTATCTCCTCTCTACCAGTTAGATAACAATTTGCTTGATGGTTTCAGTAGTCTTCTGGGAACTGAAGTTTACAATTTTCTGCCTCCTCGTGCTCCACTCCACCCTTTTAAGGTCAGGCCCCATCTTTGCTATTCAAGTTCTCTGGAACTTCTACCATTTGTCTTTTTAAACTTTCCTGTGCTAACCACCAATACCTCTGAAGTGGCTTCAGCTGCTTTCCAAGAGCTCTTGGATAAATTACTCAAAGCTCAGGAATTTGAAACCCCAGAATTTATCAATCACATCCATAGCATGCTGCTTTTATTCCAGTCTTACTGGACTTTACTTCTTCTAGACCTTACTGAAGGTCTTCTGCTGCTCTCTCTTGCTGTGGAACATTGTCCTGCTGTGAGCCTGCCTTTCACCTTGCCTTGGTCTTTCTGACATTATTCTTACATGTTGGTGCTATTTTTTATACTCATCTTCACCATATTATCCTCTCTCCATTTTTTGTAAACAACTTTCTTGCTTTTGAGATCATAGGAAACTAACAAAACCAAACAAACCTTTTCCTGGCCCTCCTAACCCTGTCCCACCCAGGGACAGCTCACACTTAACACCCTTTCGATGCTGTATTACACCAAAAAAAGATTACCCTGAAACACCTAAAACATCTGGGCAGCTAATACCTACAAAACATCTGGGCAGCTAATACCTAAAACCATCCAGGCACTCGACAAACATTCCTGCTTCAGATATGAGTGTGTACACAGAAGGTGAGCTCCTGAGCTGTTAGTCATCGTCCCACAGAGCTGTAGTTGGAGGGGATGGGATCTTGGGACAAACAGGGACTGAGCAGAGCCTTGGGGTGCAGCCCTGACTTAGCAGATGCAGCCCTGACTTAGCAGATCACCTCAGCGTGTGGTTATGAACTGACCTCAAAGGGTTGTTAAGGAAATTTCATCTCACTGAAGCAAAAAGCTTCACTTGAAGCCACCCACTGAGATGTGAGGGACCCCCAGGCAAAGTGCACCATCCAGGTACCTCTTTCCACTGAATTTAAGGCACGTTCCAGGTCAGACCTCGCCGAAACATCCAACTGGATGCATTGGGAGATGCAACACATAAAGAAACTGGAAACATCACAGCATAGCTCTCTGCTGTCTAATTACAGCTTTGCTAAGTCCAAGGAGATCAAAGCTGGTGGGTGCCAACTGGCACCCCGCTGGTGGGACAGCAAGTTGGTCACAGGCCAAAGCCAAAGAAACATAACCAGTGTATTTTAGCAATAATGCTTGAAATGGTGCCTGGCTTTTAGTTAACTCCCAAAGAACCGTAGGCATAGAGCAAGAACATTCAAGGAACGTTTGAAAAGGTGCCACAGCTGAGTCTCACCACCCTCAGAAAGAAGAATCTCAGGATGTCAGGGGTTGGAAGGACCTCCACTCAGCCAAAAGTTCATGTGGATGGTGAACCTTGGTGCACATGGGGCTGCTGCCACCCGACCATGCATTGAACCAGAGACCACATCCCCTTCTCAGCAGAACTGAAACCCCTCTGGGGCTGCTGCAGCCAGCAGCCGTGCACTGCTGTAGCAGTGGGGAAATCATCTTCTTGTTGCAACACTAGCAAATGGGCCCTTCAGCCCCGTTCTGACCTCCATTTCCCCAGTTCCCTGCAGTGGCTCCTACGTTAACCATAATAAAATGGCTTTAGATGCAATTTAATTAATAATGGACACGGGGATTTCACTACCCTCTGAAGCTGGGTAGGCAGCCAACAAAAGCACTGGAGCGTGCAGGAGAGCAGCACGTGCCCCTGCAAATGCCAGCAGGGCATCATCCGCCCGGAATCAATCCCACTAACTCCCTCTTTGCATTCCAGGTACTCCTCCCTCGCTGGCATCTCCATGGAGAGAGACCACATGAAAGATCTCAGAAGGTACCTGGTACTCAAATACATCCAATACCTGGTCCTGTCTTCTTCCAACGCCATCAGCACCCTCCTGGGCCTGCTGGGCAGCGCCTACACCCTGCTCGCCCTGCGCTCAGCAAAGGTCTCGTCCAAATCCACCACGGTTCTCATCTCCAGCCTGGCCAAGGCGGACGCGCTGGTTTCCATCCCCCTCGTCTGGCGGGCGCTGGCGTGGAGCTGGGGTCTGGGCGACCCTTCGCCGGCCCTGCTGCGGAACCTGCTGACGGCCAACGCCCACGCCAGCTGCCTGCTGCTGAGCTGCGTGGCCCTGGAGGCCTATCTGATCACCTTCTTCCCCGCACGCTCCC
>JANHGL010008563.1:0-20442 GCA_024611195.1 Ceyx melanurus
GCAGGCACGCCCGCTGGTGAGCAAGTCCTGTTACCCGGCATTGACCTGCGTTTTTCTGGGCGGAGCGTTCTTAGGTCTGAAAGTCATTGTGAGCCTCCCTGCGGCTTGAAGACTTCGATAGTCTTCTGTCACATGGAGCGCTAAGGACTTGGGTTGGTGGACTCTCCCTACGCCTCTGGGGAGAGGGTGAAAGTAGCACCCATTGGCAGAAGACCAAAGTACCTGCTGGGATGATCCGTCGCGGGTTTCAGATAGGGCGCCTGGCACATAAGGTGTCAATTCTTCCGAAATATGGTTGCCTACTGTGTTAACAGCCTATTCTTTTTGGTGACAGAGACCATGGCGGCCCTGAGGGAATGGACCCTGATGGTGTCATTGAGGTGAGTACATGTGAACTGACCTGAGAATTTAATCACTAGTAGAGATGGGGTTGGATGTAATGTCTTTTTTTCTTTTATTACAGAGCAATTGGAATGAGATTGTTGACAATTTCGATGATATGAATTTAAAAGAATCCCTACTTAGGGGCATTTATGCTTACGGTTTTGAAAAACCTTCAGCAATTCAGCAGAGAGCCATTATTCCGTGCATCAAAGGTATGCCAGTGATTGAGTTGTTGACATCAACATTAGATAATTAGTAAAATGCTGTAAAATACTAGCCTGCAATGATAGCTATTTTTAATTAATCAAGAAGTGATATGATGGTACACCATCTTTCGGGACTGACCTGAAATGGAGAGAAATCTTTAATACTGATCACTTAGAATGAAGTAAAACTAAAACCGTGAATATCCTCTGTGGGAGCAGTAAACATGTATCCTACTTTTTTTAGGGTATGATGTGATTGCTCAAGCTCAGTCAGGTACTGGCAAGACAGCTACATTTGCTATTTCCATCCTGCAGCAGTTGGAGATTGATCTCAAGGAGACCCAAGCACTAGTATTGGCCCCTACCAGAGAACTGGCTCAACAGGTATTGATAGTGTAGTTAAAGATGCTTGTGTGTTGCATAGGTTTCATGTTTCACAACTGCGACAATAAACAGACTCCTTAAGGGGCTGTAAATAATATCCATTCAGAACCCTTTTTGGTTTGAGTAGTGAGAGATACAAACTCGCTTTTGCCTCACAAGTTCTCTGCCTGCATGAAAACTTCAGTTGATGCATGTGGAAGGGTGTGCAGGGGCAGGGATGCAGGACCCAGCTGCTAAGCTGTGGATAGTTCCAAGGGAGCGTGATTCTGTTGGTGTTCTGAGTGGAAACATACTTTTTAGAATCTATTTGAACTTGGCATGGAGTTGTGGAATGTGAAAACTGCAATGCACATGTGGTCACCTCATTGTTACTGTATTTTTGTGATGTTTTCCTCACTGAATGTTAATGCATCTCTGCATTACTTCCATGGCTTTTACTAAGTGCGAGTGTTCTAGCAAAACTTAAAGGATACTTGATTTTTAGGAAGAATGCATGTCAGTAATGTAGGGTCCTAAGATGAAATGTTCAACAGAATTCAGAACAGATAATTTACAGATGACCATTTTTCAACTACCATATATTGAGATGTCAGTAAGGTAAAGCTAAAAGCACTAAATCAGATGAGACCTTTTTAAAGAAAAAACAAAACCAAAAGGCAACAAACCACACACACACAAACCCACCAGACCACACATTGTGGAACAAGAACCTCTGATCAGCATGTTTTGTCTTTATTGTACTCTGAAGACACTGATGAGGTGAGAGTTGTTTCAGTGCCTGGCACATAGCAGTGCACTTGTATGGCCTAGGAACTTCCTGCAAGTGCTTTAACATTTTAAAGCAAGTTTAATTCTGGAGACCCTGTTTTTAACTTAATGAATGCATGTTGGTCACTTAATGTAGTTAACTAGTAAGGGCAAAAGTTTAACATGATCTTGGCTTTCTTGAACACCTTCAATATCAAGGAGTTGGGTAAAGTCATGATTAGCAACTAATTTTAACTGCAGGACTATTAAACAATAGTCCTTGTTTGCTCTTTGCTTCTAAAGTCTGTATAAGCACCTATTATAACAAGGTTTAAATTTGAGGAACCATTACTAATGGAGGGATTTTATTTTTAGATTCAAAAGGTTATTCTGGCCCTTGGAGACTACATGGGAGCAACATGCCATGCTTGCATTGGTGGTACAAATGTTCGCAATGAAATGCAAAAGCTTCAAGCTGAGGCTCCCCACATTGTGGTGGGAACTCCAGGGCGTGTGTTTGACATGTTAAACCGGCGCTACCTGTGTAAGTATGAATTAAATTGTGTTTTTGGTAATTATTTTCCAGTATAAATTTCACACCCGGGAAGAGCTTAAGTAGTGCATTTGTTGTTGCTGGGAAGCTTATTCCTAAAGAATAGTAGTGTCAGTGAAAATATTCAGTGTATTTATAAAACTTCATGAGAAACTCAATTTTTTTCCTTAATAGCACCTAAATGGATCAAAATGTTTGTTCTGGATGAAGCTGATGAAATGTTGAGCCGAGGATTTAAGGATCAAATTTATGAGATCTTTCAGAAACTGAGCACAAACATCCAGGTAAAAAAAACCCACTTGATATGGTTAGATTGGATGTAGATTTCTTACTGTGTAACTTGAAAACTGTTGAATTGTCCAAATCAAAGTTCGTGTCTTGGGTGTGCTAACGTTCAGCAATGTGCTCTAGGTTGTGTTGCTGTCTGCTACAATGCCTATGGATGTGTTGGAAGTGACCAAGAAGTTCATGAGAGATCCCATACGTATTTTGGTGAAGAAGGAAGAACTGACTCTGGAGGGTATCAAGCAATTCTACATCAATGTTGAAAGAGAGGTTGGTATTGGTTCACTTGCTCTCTGGAAGAGTTAAGTTCTACCTTCTTGTTAAAGCACTGTGCTAAAATTACAGAAACCAAGGCTGAGCTTTGGTTTCTGTAGTAATGCTAGTAGAGTACATGCAAGAAGAAGAGTAACTATGCACTGAATCAAAAGGACTAGGGTGGACCTCTTTCTTAATGTCCAGTGTCCTGTGTCTTAAGATCTGGTGCAACAGTTGATGGAAAAAAAAGCTTGTTCTTAGTGTTGTTCCAGCTTCTCAGGTCATAGTGACTGCAGTTGTGCACTAGACCATATTTAATTGGTTGTTGCTCTTGAGTTTTGTTCTTTGTTGGGGATTTTTGTGATGTGCTGAACTGTCCCCATTGTGATGAATTTACTGATCCTCTTTGTGCAGGAGTGGAAGCTGGATACTCTCTGTGATTTGTACGAGACGCTGACTATTACACAGGCTGTCATTTTCCTGAACACAAGAAGAAAAGTAGATTGGCTTACAGAGAAAATGCATGCCAGAGACTTCACAGTCTCAGCTCTGGTAAGAACTGATGCTTCACAACTTCTGAAATTACATGTACATACTGAAAGCAGATGATACTTGACTGAAAAGCAGGAAAGTTATAATATAGCTGTGCAGTGCTGTATTATCGTTCCCCCTGCTTAAAGAAAACTGCTTCCTTCTATCCCTACCTGCTTTGCTCCCACAGCAGGTAGGGACGCTTGGTTTCATACATCACTTCAGGTTGTGGGTTTTTAAGGTTATTCTAGTCTGGGAGTATTGCAACTGTAGTAATTGAAACTCATTTTACCTCTACAGCATGGTGACATGGACCAGAAGGAACGGGATGTTATTATGAGAGAGTTTAGGTCAGGATCAAGCCGTGTCCTGATCACCACTGACTTGCTGGTGAGTATTCTTTTAACACTGAACATACTTCTACATCTGCTGCCAAAAGCTTCATCATTCAGTGATGGTTCTTGTAACCTGAACTAACTGGAGCTTCTTGGAAGAGCAAAGACTACGCTCCACGATGGACTACACAGTTGTTGTTCATCACTAACCATGTGGTCAACAAAAGTGTGGGATAAAGAACTGAACCTAAAGGCTGTGACTTAGACTCTGTATTGCCTTTCAGGCTCGTGGCATTGATGTGCAGCAAGTGTCACTGGTTATAAATTATGACCTGCCGACCAATCGTGAGAACTACATTCACAGGTTTGTTGGCGCTCTCCTTGGTGTGCTCTGCTCTATGTCATGTCCTCTAAAAACCAGCACAGAACCTCCCCGGTTTTCCCTTTAGTGCTTGCCAATAACAGGAGTTGTTGGTACGCATCCATTCACAACAGCAGCTGCTGCAAAGCTAGCAGGAAATCAAATCGTGTGCTTGCTTTAAAAAAGCCCAAGGACTTGGACAGAATAACAAAGTGGGAAAACTTAGATGTGTGATGAGCTCAGTGATGGCTGATCAGTTTGCTGAGATCTGGGGAGATTGCCAGCTTCTCAACTACCTTTTTGTCATGTAGGTTGTGGAGTAAGATCGCAAGATCTGTTAGTGGTATCTTGACAGCAATGTCAGCTTTATTTGTAGGGCTCAGCTCACCTGCAGTTGCTGCTTAGTGGCCAGACATTCTTAGTAAACTAGTTGTATAGGACAGCCTTTGCTTCTGGAGGTCCAGCTGTGTTTGTGTTCCATGTGCTTCGCATGCTCCTGGTGGCTCCTCTTACAGTGGGGTTCTTTCCTCTGGTGTGCATCTTATCCTAGCAGTTTGAGTTTCCCTAGGTTTAGCTAACTGCTCTAGTGACTGTCCCTAAATTTTAAGTAAACTGTGCTTTACTTGATGTAAAAAAATACAGGAGTGGCTAGCAGCAGTTGATGACACAAGATGGTGTGCTCAGAAACGGCGGTGACGTCATTTAGGACGTGGACTCGTAAGCGGCACAGTTTGAATAAAGAGCGAGTTGGTATTTATATATTTCTTTTGTCATCATTATTCACACAAGTTTTGTGAGCCATTTTTGTGTGTTTAGCTCTTGCTGATGAGGTGGATTTTTTTGTGCAGTCTGCAGGGAGGTAGAACTGATCATGGGTGTAACTAAACTGTATTGTGATGTTAGTGACTGTCTTGTGCTTATAGAAATGCTGAGCTTGGATTTTTCCATTTTAAAAAGCAAACCTAAGTTTTCCCACTGGAAACAGTTAGTGAATGAAGGTTCGCAAGTTGAGTCTGTTACATGGTAGTGGATGTAATTGGATTCACTTGAGAACAATAAATTTTTGAACAATAGCTTACCTCCCCTGTGCCATGTGCTTAGGACTGGATGCATATGGTATGGGTTAGTTGAACACTGGGGAGGGAGACTGAGCTAGGTCAACATAACGACAGTATCAAATGTTAAATAAAGATCTTAACTTTGCAGCCAAAAGTAACCATTTCTGCTCTTCTACTCGCCATATGATGGACTCCACTTTGTGTACTGCTGGCACTAACTGCTAGTTCTTCCTGACCAGATGTGACTGGTAGCAGCTGGTCTTATAAACATAGTAAACTGGCCAGTGGCAGATAGAAGAGCAGCAGGTAGAGAGCACTGAAGGCAGATCGGTTAACCTGCATGCAAATGTTCTCTTTTTGTGCAGAATTGGCCGGGGTGGTCGCTTTGGCAGAAAAGGTGTGGCTATAAATTTTGTCACTGAAGAGGACAAGAGGATCCTGCGAGACATTGAGACTTTCTACAATACTACAGTGGAGGAGATGCCGATGAATGTGGCTGATCTCATTTAATCCCTGGGATGAGGTGGTTGTGAATGCAGTGCTCGCTGTTGCTGAATAGGCGATTCACAACGTGCATTGTGCTTCTTTCTTTGGGGATTTATTGAATCTTGTCTCAATGCTCATAACGGATCAGAAATACAGATTTTTGATAAGCAAAGCGACTTCTTGTCGTGAGCTCTTGTGGGGAAAGCCATTGGCTTTATCCACTTTAGGGTTAGACTGTTGGGGTTGGGTGGAAAGTCATGGGGTCTGTAAATTTTTTCTTTATTAGAAATTTATTTCCTAGTTCCATAGAAGTGGTTGTATTAGACGTTCTTTATCATTTAATAATTTACTTATGGACTAAAAGATATAAGTGCTGTATAAAGTCAGCCAATTATGTTAAACTAGCCTACCTTCCTTTATTGTATGTACTTACACTTCAGATCGAATTGGAAAGGCCTTTCAAAATGTCTAAACTTTTATAAGAGCATTAAAATGCATTTTTTGTTTCATACGTATTTATTCAATAAAGTATTTAATTAGTGGTAAGTGTGATCTGGACCCTGTTGCTAAGCCCCAGCAAGCAAGCAATCATACTATTGTCTTAGTTAGGGTAAAACCCAGTTAAATTTGCCATATTGCACATGTCTTAATGAAGTTTGAATGTTCAATAAAATACTTCTATATTCACTTAAATTGTAAATAGTTGCTTCTTGGTTAGAGGGTTGCCTTCCTTCTAGGGGAAGGTAACAATAGCTCCTTCTAACCTAGCCCAGGGGTGGGAGCTCCCCCCTGAAGTAGGAAAGGTCACAGTGTCAGTTGATGGTTTGAGCATGTTTGTGCTCTTGTGTCCCAAACCAGGGACACATCAGTGATAGGCTTCTAGGTGGTTCCTGGCTGGCAGTAATTGCAGGGGCTGTTCAGTATTTTGGATGATTAAAGGGTGAGCTTCAAGTGCCAGGGGCTATGTCCCAATGTTGACTTAGTACATGGGCTGCATTGCCCTTTCATCAGACTAGAAAAGAGCTGGGTTAATAGTTAATAATCAGTACAGACTTGATTAAAAACCCTCTTCTGCATTATTGTGCTAGCTGCCACCTGAGGCATTTACTGCATTGAGTGAGGCAGTGTAGGGACTTCAGTTAAAAGAGTATGAGAGGGCCAGATCCAGGGGATCCAAGACCAATATACATAAACACCACCCTGTGTACTTTCACATAGACAACAGCTTTAAGAACTGGTTTTGTGAGCAAGGGAAAACAAGCAACTTCTATAGAACCTCACCTGTCCCTCACTTCTTTTTTTCTTGTGTAGCTTGCATGCAATAGAGGTGTTGCACTACTTTCCAGAAAATTATTTTCACAGCCTTTAATACTAAGGGGTACAAGACAAGGTCAAGGTGACATGGGACATGGTTCCCTCAGGAGCTAGCTTTAGCCTGCACCACTGTGTTCAGTAAAGACATGATCCTGGGGCCAAGTCAGTACTTTGAAAACCAACAATGAGTTGAAAGGAACTCATCTATCAGCTGCTGCTGGTCACCAGTGGCATGTATGTGCTCATCTTCAGTGTCTTCACTTTTCTATGTGCACAACACTGAAGTGTAAAGGGGGAGCATTACTGGCCCCTCAGCAGCCAGAGCTCCCTTTAGCCTAGTGTGAAAAAATAGCAACTAGAATTAAATACTCCAGAGTTAGTTTTTCCAGCTGCTGAGCAGTCCTTTTATTGCAAAAACCAGTACAAATAGCTACAAGGTTCTCCACAAAATGATGCCTCTGCTGCCAGCTGCTGCTGGAGGAGTCAAGTGTTCTGTGTTAGCTGCTGCATCACCAGGGCACAGAGACTCATCAGCTGCAAGTACTCATCAGCACCATCTGCCAGGCATTTGTCTACTTCCTGCAAACAGAAAGGAGAAGGTAGAGCCCTTTTAGAAGTGATGCTCACAACAGCTGTCCCTTAGGTCACAATGGAGAATGCCATGATAAAGTTGGTCACTACATCATTGGCAACTACTTCTCCAGCAGCCACATGTCCCATACCCATCACACCAAACTTGGAAAAATGACCTCTCCAGTCTTAGCTTCTTGAGGTAGCCAAGAGGAGACAGTTCCTATACAGGAAGGGAAGGCACCGACCAGTTGTTCTGCAGCTAACTGCCAGGAGCAACAATCTGCAAGCCACCCTTCAGTGAATTTAGCAAAACCTCCACTACTGCTGTCTTGTCAAAATTTAGCTAGTTAATTGACTTTTTCAAAAAGGCATTTTTGCACACCAGAACTAAAACTTGCATTTTGCATCTCATAACATTTTAAGTGCTGACTTAATTTAACCTCCCACCTTAATATTAAAACATCACAAGCCCCTTGCTCAAGTCCCATTAGAACAATGCAATAGGGCTATAAACTCCCATAACTGGATTTCACTTCCGTATGAGATTTCTGAGGGCAAAAGTTCAGGTTCTACCAAGAAACATTCAGAACTAAAAATAACTCATTATGTATACTTCCTGGGAGAGTGCATCAATAATCAGTAGAGATGAACGCATTGGTTTTTTTAACTCAGCTGCAGACTTACTGCAAGTTTCTCAACGATGACAGATTTCTGCTTGTCACTGAAATCTTCGCTCTCAACAACAGCATCGTGCAGCTGGTTCACTAGCTGAGCAACAGCATACCCTTCATTTATGAGATTCTGTGGCAGAGAGAGAGGCAGAATAATTCAGTATCTGAAACACCACAAAAAAAGAAAATCTGACCATTTTTGTCTGAACTAAGATTTATTACATTTATTAGAATTTATTTAGAAATTTATTACAGAACTTCTAATTTGTAGAGGATGTCAGTGGTTTTTATACAGTCCAGCATCCCACCTGACAGTGACACACAAGTGAGTACCTAGGGAAGACTGCAAGAGCATGGCAGGCATATAGCAACAATTGTGCCCAAATATTCTTTCACCTTCTGACAACTTACATCTTGGGGATTTCACGAACTAGAGACATTTTAAGCATTTAACAACTTCCAAACCTCCACTGAACCTGTCCAATATTATTCTAAAATTAGGTGAGCTTAGCATTCACAGCATCATGTGGCTGTTTCACAGCCTTCACATTTTAAAGTGCCACCTACTGTGATTTATTTTCTTCATATGATAGCTGATAGCCTCAGGCATACAGAAATATTTAAGGCCCAACCTTTTTAAATAAAACCCATGGCAACATAATGAGTAGTAACCAGTTAGAAACCCAGCAAACCAACACGATTTTGGACACCACGGTAACTGCAAAAACACAAATCCTCCTGCAACGGTTCTACAATCTGCCGCAACTTTCCAGGAGAATAAATCTAGACTCAAAACCAGAGATCCTGCAAAAACTATCCAAACAGGCTCAGCCAAGTGGAAAGCAGGGGTCTGACCAGTACTGTTTTGGGTTTTTTTCCACACAGGCATGGAACATTTCAGTGCAAGGGAGAATAGCACTATGGCATCCTCCCCTCCGTCAGCTACAACTCCCAGATTTAAAATCCAGCTCAAGA
This sequence comes from Ceyx melanurus, assembly GCA_024611195.1. Taxonomy (NCBI): domain Eukaryota; kingdom Metazoa; phylum Chordata; class Aves; order Coraciiformes; family Alcedinidae; genus Ceyx; species Ceyx melanurus. Next base: position 9,119 of record JANHGL010008563.1, read on the forward strand.
CTGTCTGAGCGTCCTTTAAACCCATGAGGCTAGGAATTTCCTATTCTTCAAAACACAAGAACCTTTTCTGTATTAAATAAAATAAGCTCACCTCTACAAACCAGTAGCTTCTGCCTTCTCCTACAAGATCTATTTTAAGTCACTGGAGTTTGCAAGACAAATGTAATCACTAATGTACTGTAAGATTAATGTGAAATATGTTAAAACTGAAGACTCATTACAGCTTTACCCAGGTACTTCTCATCTAACATAACATGTGTGCAATGAAAAAGAGTACTGGTTCACAGACTAGTCCCGTCCTCTAAAGAGAGTTCTAAAGGCCTGAGCCAAGTGTCTCACTAGGAATTCCTACTCTGCCTAATTCAGCCCAGCAACAAAGGATTCAGAGGGCAGTGAATGAGAAAAATAAACAGGCTAGAGCACTAAGAGGACCCTACCTTCGCCAGTGTTTCCAGTTTCTCAAATGAACCACTCTGGCAGACAGAGAGCAACTCCTCAATTGTTTCTTTAGGAATGACCTGTAACAACAAGTTACATTTCTTAATTTCAACTTTGTAAACTTAAAATTGAAGTACAGTTACAGATACAAACTGTTTATGAAGGGGGCTATTTTAACATTTCATTCCTCTACACACCCAACCACTTTCAACCAAGTATAGAGGACAGACTGGCTAAATTTTAAGAGTGAGAGCTAGACAGTAATATTTGTCCTATACTGGTGATATTAAAATTAAAACTATGTAATGGTACTGAGCTGTCAAAGTCACCTTCATAAATCCAACACAGAATTGCTTATTCAGGACAGTGACTAAGTAGTAGAGGACCTACTTCAACAATTAGATCAGCCAGTGCTTTCTGTACCATTCTACACATAAGCAAAACAGCAAATCTGTTTTCTCTCCAGTGATGCACCAGGGACATGGAAAAAAAAGCCCAATGCAACAGGATCAGACAATACATCAGAAGAAAAAAAGTTGACAGCTGCCATTATTTAGCTCTGAGCGGGGAGGCACTGCCCACATTCTGCCCTCTACTCATTGTCATTCCTATCAGTTGAGTGTCTGGACAGTTTGGTTTCAAATCTTCATTATTAATCCTTTGTACTAGGGACACTCCAGTGTGATGAAGAACTTGAAGTCTTTATAAGGTGGAAAGATTAATTCCTTTGGTTTAAGCAAGCACAATTCAATAATGTAATTTCACGCTTCTCTTTCCTATCATTACAGTCAACTTCTACCAGGTTTCTTAGAAGCTGTGATTTACAGATTATCTGTAAGTGAAATACAGCTCTCTTCTATAGCAAGATCCACAAAACCTGAACTAATTCACTACGACAATTGTTTAAAACTGTTCTGTAAAACATGCATAGTAGCAATTGCCTCTGGTTCCATCAAAGTGAAAAGCTCACAAACCCTTACAATTCATTATGATGGTAACACCTTCAAGGGAAGTGAAGTGTGTCCTTCAGGGTCTATTAAAGCCCATTTGCTTTTCAGCTCTTCAACTCTTAATCTCACATCTCTTGCTTTAGGGGGTATTTTGCTGCTTTAGCAACACCTTCAAATAAGTTTTACTAAGTCCATTTTCTCCCAGGTTTCTCCTACTTGGCTGGTATTATCTATGTCCTTCTAGAAGGAATCGTTGATGTTTTGTTAAAAAGCAAAATGTACACAGATCCCTGAAGGGACACTGTCACTGTGAGAGTTAACTTGAAAATGTGCTGCTAAAGTCACTCCCCAGTGGTGTTCCCAAATCATATTTTGCAATGATCTATACTTAAATACACAGATATAAAAGCACCAAAAAGATGTTCTAGTCTACAGTCCTCCAAAAGGGAATACAATTTGTATTCACGGACAGAATATTTCAACTTCAGTATGAATTATAAGACTATTTTACAATTTTCCTTGACTTAGAAAATAAGTAGTTAGAAACTTTCTTTGTAACATGTACAGAATCAGGCAGGTGGATAGTGTATCGGTGCCATACTGGAATGTTAATGGGTATAAACCGATTTTTTAATCAAACTTTGAGCAAAGGCAGATACAGGTAGCAAGTAGACTTACTACACAAATGCTTTTCAGACCAATTACAGAAGAAACTGTAAAGCAAATCTTACCCCAGCAATTTCAGTGAGTATCTTCTCTGTGATCTCCTTCCCACCCATCAGGCGAGTGGCACTCTGAAGAAAAGTTATGGCTTTTCTTAAGTCCCCCTCTGACACTTTAACAAGGTAAGACACCGCCTGAAAAATGTCAGAAAGTGCCAAATTAGGTGTTCACTGTGAATGAAACTCCAGTACACTTGCCCAGCACATTGATTTCAAAACATCAAGTAGAGCCTAAGGCAGATAGTCTCAGACAGTCATGGACACAAGTTACAAAGCAACCTCTCTACCATTATAAATGTTTGCTGGCAATTTTAGAATGAAGCACAGTTTACTGCAAGTATACTTAGCACAGAACAAAAAGCCCTACAGTTTTTCTTTGGTTTTAGGAAGAGTCTTAAAATTCATTCCATCTATGTAAGGAGAATCATATCTAAATGAATGTTTATATTGTATTTAATAGAATTGAGATGTCTGGAACAGTATGCTGACTTAGCCCCTTTCACTGCAACGCCGTTATGCACTGAATTAAGGAGTAAAATTACATAGCAACCATGAAGTTACCTCACTACTGATTTTCACATGTTCCTTCTCAGAAATGTCCAATAGCCTCTGCTGTTGGATTTTGTCCGACAAAGGCTTGAAGCGAAATTTGGAGCATCGAGATGTTAAAGGTTCAATTATTCTGAAAGAAAGGAAGGTGTTTGGTAAGTGAATGCATGGGTCAAGTTCATACAAAGATATCAGGGCAGAGAAGAGGAACATAACCCCAAAACTGCAACACTGTGAAAAAAAAAAAAAAAAAAGGTTGAAACCTTAACATTGTCTTCAGTCTTACATTCACATAGTTACACCTCTATTAACTGAAAACTAGATAGCAACCTCTCAGTGGAGGGGAAGGCCACTATGGAACAGGAAGGGCAACAAGTCCAAATAAACAACAAATTCCACACATACCTGCTGATGTAGTTACAAATAAGGCAGAAACGTGTTGTTTTTGATTCTTTTTCCATTGTGCGTCTTAAGGCTGCCTGGGCTGCTGAAGTCATTGAGTCTGCTTCATCCAGGATTACAATTTTAAAAGGAGGACAAATTTTACCACTAAAACAGAAGAAATCTATTATCCAGAGACATGCAATGATAGACCAAGTCAAGGTAGAGGGCAAGGCAAAAATCACTGCAAACAGCAAGACTTATTTTGCTTATTTTATACTCAATAAATAGAACCTATTCAGAGGTTCAATCTTTTTGGACTATTTTTAGATAAAGGTCTGCTATGTGTAATACAGGAGGGAGGGACTGAGTTCCCATAAAAAACCCAACACTTGAATACTGCTCAAGTCAACTAAAAAAAAAACCATACTCTTGCTTTGCTTCTTAAGAGCTAATACAGCTCTCCTTTTTACAGGCTTCCTGGTTCCTTGAACTTCAAAAAACACTGCAAGTAACTAATTTCAGTACACAAGACCACTTCTTGCCAGTTAGTCCTGGCACACGGTTTCTTCCTGTTACTTTTTACCATCTGTTTTTTTCCACACATATGGCTTCACCTACACAAGGGTTCTCACCAACTAACACCGGAATCTTGTTAGCATCTGTAAGAGCTTGGCTATTGTGTGCCTCAAACCTTGTGTCATGATAAGATCTGGAAAGTCCTGTCTGGAAGGGAAAAAGCGTTGATTGCTTTGGCTCCTTGCAGATAGGTTTTAACAAAAGGAAGAGCTGAGTTCTGCCCAGGTGTAACTCTGTCTTTTCTTCAGTTAAGTGCTTCTGCTGATTGTGCCGTGGGGGAGGTGGATGGCAGGTGCCACCCTACTCCAGGTTCATGCAAATCAACACCACTTCCTATGGAAGTTGGGAATGCCACCCAGATATCTCAAAGGCATAACAGGGACAGAAAAATATTGATTGGGGTGCACCCACCACTGAAAAACTGAAGACTTGGACCGATCCAGTGAGACCTCACTGGATCAACAGGTGACAAAAATCTTTTCTCTCTCTCTTCCTCAGTCTCTCAGTCCCCCTCTCTTTTCCTCTTTTCTATTAACTCTCTATTCCTTCTCCTCAGAATTTAGTCGCACCATGAAACAACTGCCTATGAAAATAACACCTTTATCCACAGCATTTCTTGCTTGTTTTATTAGGGAGAATTAATAAATTGTTTTGTTATTGCTCCTCGGAGTCATAGTTGTGACTCTGCCGCCCTGGGGGCTGCAGGGACAGCCTCTGTCAGAGGATCACAAAGATTCATCTACCTCGTTGTCCACTGCATGGGACGAGACAGCATCTTGTAACTAGCACCCATCTCGTATGAGATGCTGCAGAGGTACCACAGTTTCCCAAAGAAGCTCTTCCATGGTAGTTGGACAACATCAGCATAGGCAACAACATGTCACCAGATTCAAAAGGCTGCATCTTCTGGGGTTTTCCCTCTCTCAATAGTAAAATAGCAAAAGTTCCTCTCAGGTATTCAAACTCTCAACATGAAATTATAGGAAGTGAAAGATTAGCCAAATCACTGTGTGTGCTGCAAACTTCTGAGCTGTGCTAATAATAATTCTAATGTATATTTATAAAGTTAAGCTAAACAAAACCAACCGCATACTTTGTCCTAAGCAACAGAGGTTTGATCAGTACTTACTCTGAACGGCTGCCAGATGCAGTTAGCTGAGCAAACGCCTTTACTTTTTCCCGAATCACTTGTATTCCACGCTCATCAGAAGCGTTTAACTCAAGGACCCTTTGCCGGAGTAATTCAGGCCTGCAAAGTTTTTATTACAACGTGTTAGCTGCTAACTCTTGCAATGATACTTTGTAAAGTATATCAACAATCCTTCTGGCCTTTTTGAACAGCAGGTATTACTTTTGCCAGCATTACTAAATAACATACTTTGTTAAAAGACAGTTCAGTTGAGATCATTAGCTGTTAGGTATAAATTTCCATCAGCTGTTTTTATAATTGCCTCCCAGGTTGCAGAAAAAAACAAAATTTAAAATTACATCTACTATCCAGGCATAAAAAAAGTAGGAAGTTGGTGTTACAAGTTCAGAGCATTGTATTACTATATGCCTTTCTACTTGTATGCTGTGAGCAATGTGGAAGAACAAGTAAAATGCCCAGAGACAGTCACTGGTAGTGTTCTGCCATTGCAATACTACCAGAAAGAACTATCTAGGTAGTATAGTCCAGGTGGTCTAGCAGCAGTACTATACAGCAGCATCTCTGATCAATAAAAATGGACATAGTAGATTTTAAGTTCTGAGAATGCAAATGGACAGACAATGTGGAGTTGTTTTACTACTATTAAATTAAAAGTGGTTCTCTCCAAAAAAACATGAGCCAAAAAGTAAAGATTATGTTAAGGGGGGGAGGTACTAAAGTCAATATTAGATTTGGTAATTATCTCAAATCACTTTCTCATCCATTTCTTGCTTATGGGTCATTGAAATCACTACTCAAAAAGTCCCAAGTGTTAAAAGTGAGTGAATGTACACATGGATGAATTTTATTCTAACTCCCAATATTACTTCCAGACACAATTCAGTGGTGTGTGATGGAAACATTATAATTCAGACATTTTAAGAAGTACTTTGAGATCTATGTGCAGCTAAAAACTTACTGAATATACTATTAAAAATGGAATTTCTTTACAAAGTTCAGTAAGGCATATGCAAGCTGTTTCTTCTCATATAATTTGCTATAGGATTACACAGCTGTGAGGTTCCAGTGTTGCAAGTCCATATTGGTATAAGAAATCAATTACTTGTGCCAGGACAACAGAGAAAAAAATCTCATGTGCCAAATTAGAATGTGAAGATACTCCTGAAAAAGACCTTATAAGCTACATAAGAACAGAGAGTGACCAGAGTCACTCTGCCACATGATTAGATGACATGTGATAGTTGATTACACCAAGCAACTTGATTCCAGCTTACCCATAGAGTTCTCTAGCAGCTGCTAAAATAGTGGAAGTCTTTCCAGTTCCAGGTGGGCCATAGAACAACAGATTGGGAAGCTGCAACAGCAAGGCATCATTTTTAAGGAAAGCAAATAAACAAAACAAACCACAAATGGGTAAACCCACTGAAAATCTGAGCATCTAATGGAACTGAAACTATCTATTCCTTTCTGGTAAATAATATCAAGTCTTTCACTTTTAGGTCTTTCCACATAGTGCCCTAAAGGAGGACAATCAACAAGGTATGAATAGGCTATTATTTGGTGGCACCATCACATATTCTATCAAAACTGATACGTCAAATTGTTGGGTTTTTTTCATATATTCCCTCCAGGTCATGTCTGAGATCAGAAGCCTACAGAAATTACTGCTACGACTGCAGTGACACACAAATTTATCCAAGGATGCCCTTCAAACAGCCTGGACCATACCAGCAGTGCAGCTGTGACAAAATCTGTCATGGGTTAAATATCCCTCGCTTTCTCAGCTCCACAGACTGCTTTTCAAGCCGTGCTGAGAACGCTGTGCTGCCATTAACTCCACTGCAGCAAGAACAAGGTTGGCTGGGAGTGCCTGCACTATACTGCAGTGGATGCAGAGCAGACATTGCCCAGCATTAACCACAGGGGTGGCTGCCAGGGCTGACTGGAATGCACAAGTGCCAGCACCTTCCTAAAGCCACCCAAGGATTTTTCAGAAGAGGAGACCAGTGGCATTTCTTAAAGAGATTAGGATAACTGATCTTTCAAATAATTTAATTAATAACTTCAGAAGGCATAACAGGAACGCGTTAAAGAAATATGCTGACACAGGAAGATAAAAGCAGCACAGCAAAGACTGCAGTAATAATTACAGGATGGCATTTAGCAGCACAAAGCACAAAATCTCACCGTTTGAGAATATAACTATCTGCTAGATATCTGGAATTCATCAGGTGGAATAAAATAAAAAATGGTTTTGTTTTGCCTGTCAGTCAGAGTCCCAGTAGGAGCCTGTGTAAAATGGTGGTCCTAGGATGCGCACCTTCCCTACAGACTGAAAATTATTTAACATGGGGCTAATATGACTTCATTAGGAAATTTCCACACAGTTCAGGTAATTCCATGCCAAGCATGATGAATCCAAACTGAAAAAGGTGAATAAAGGAGTGAAGAGCCTATCTTATGAAAAGCAACGTTTAAAAAAAAAATAATAAAAAAAAAATTTGATTTAGTTAGCTCAAAAAACAAAAGCTGAGAGGAAACATGAGGGATCTCCATAAATATATCAAAGCAATACATGGACAAAGTTACACAGATTTGGTTTATGCTAAGTTAGCCATGACTAAGTTTTGGCTTATATCAATAAGCTTTCTAATTATCATAGTGTGATAGCTTTCTTACTCTGTCAAGCAATCCCTCTTACGAATTACCAGGCTGCACTTTAAAACTGGCCTTTAACAGTAGGGGATGTTCCAGTTCTAGAGCCTTACAACAAGAATCCAGAAGTCCCCTCTGCTTGATAGCAAAAAGACAAATCTCTCAGTCTGACTTCATTTGCAGCCCTTAATAAATGTTCTATATTTAAAGAGTCAACTAAAATTAGATTAGATAATTTTATGCTGAATATAGCAAGCAATGCAGACAGAACGAGAACAGCAAAACCAAAGACATCCAAAGAGCAGAGTAAAAATGCAGGAGTACACAATCCATAGTTAAAAAATTAAATAGACACAGACCAGTTTGGTAACAACCATCCCATTTTAACAGCTAAAATAAGACACAGAACAGATTCAACTGTGTATATAGTGGAAAAGAACAGATAGAAGAATGTAAATAATCATTTTCTGGTAAATAAATACATTTCAAGTTTTGCCTGCTCTTTCTGCCAATCATTTATTGCTTGTTTCCCTAGTTACTAAAAAGTAAACAGTAGTTACTAGTAACAAATGTGGGGTTTTTTTCCAGTTTAATTAGATACCACAATGTTATCATCCACTATATCTTTTAGGAAAGCTCCAGGGAGAGAAATGTTTACAGAATGACAGATTAAAATTCATCAATGCCCATGTTAGCTTAGAGCACACTGCAAGGGTAGATGTTTTTGTGGAGATGCGTAATTTCATGCCTCTGTGCTAATTCACACGCTACTAGTTCTCAAAACAAGCATTAGCAGGTAAGAAGTTTTAAGAATCTGTTTCCTAATTTCATTAAATCCATACTTCCCTACTGTTACTGTTTCAACCTCATTTATGCTTGTTTCTCACTGAAGTTATCACCAGTATTTACGCTACCTTTTCACCAAGCACAGACTAACCCTTTATGTAACTCTGGCAGTATTTTTAAACAGACTGCAACCTGATCTGGTTATCCATTTTTCCACACTTGCCAGGGGTAAGCAGGATACCTGCAGCCATCACCCTACTTGTGGGAAAGTCACCACATGTAGTGCAAACCCCAACTCCTTTTCTAGAAGTTTCAGTACAAGTGGATATGTAAACCTGTAATTAAAATCCTACACCTCTCTTTTCAGTCATGAAGATACCATCAAGTAAATGAACATTAAAGAATACTATGACACTTGCCACTTTCTCTGCAAAAAACAACACATCAAGTGTCTCCCTAGTTTATTGCTATTACAGATGGAGATCTATCAGGCACTTAAAGTCCTGCTCCATTTAGCAGCTTCCAAACCAAGGCCCACAAAGGCAGGTCAACAAAGGACTGGCTCTCCATTTTCAACACAAAGGTTTAAATAAAGCACATTACACAAACCTACAGCGTTGTCACAACTGTTTCTTTGACCACAACATATCTTCAAATCACCAATCACCTCAGAGTTTAAATTATACTTTTGCTTTTTTCACAGAACGAGTCCTTTCAAGAGCTAATAAAAACATCCAAAATTTAAAAGCATTGAGTATTTTAAAGTACTTGCATGATTTTGTTCTCAAATGCCTTGCTGAGTTTGGGTAGTTATGGCAAAATATGAAGCCTCTTAACCATAAGCAGAAGTTATATTTTTTTTTTCAACTCAGGAGGCAAAAAGTCAGCACAAGTGTATGAGGTGCATAATCCCAGAAACATGCTGGTCCCAAGGCTATTTGGTTTTAAATAGCTGTTGCTCAAAATAGAACCTCACAACCCATCACCTCAGTGATGTTACACGACTCCTGTGTCCAGACTGAATAGGTGGCAGCATCTCATTTCTCCTTAGCTGTTAATAGTTCCTTACCAATGACCTCAACTGTACAAATACTGTAATACTGCTGCTGAAACCCAGATTCCTATGTGTACATTACCTGGCTACAACACAACAGCATTTTCAAAATAAATTGAATCTGGAGACATGAACTAAAGAAAGAAATTAAACAAACCTTTCCCAGTTCTGTCATACCAGCTTCATTTTAACTCCCTACATTCAAACAAATAAGGTACTTCTCCTTTTGCAAGCTCTGTTTAAATATTTTTCATATTGAAAAAGAATAACATTAGTAAAGATACAAATTACAGAGCAAATTAAGATACAATTTTCAAATAACAAGGACTACCTGTGTGTGGTGCATATCAGAGCACACTACATGTGAAACGCTTCTTGCATAAAACTCCAAAAGCTCCAAATTGTTTCATTTAGCTCTTTCTTGGTGAGCAGATTGCCACATCACACGTGGCATTTTCAGAACACCCTTACTAACCACTTCAGCGGGGATTAGTAGTCCATGAAAAGTGAAACCCTTCTGGAGAACAGGAATGACCATTCTAGGTGAAACATGGAGCAAAACAAATGCATGTGCAAAGGAAAGAATTGTCCAGATTAGCAAAAAACTGCAGCCATCTGTCGGCCATCCACTCCCTTCAGTCCCTCCAGCTCCCCATTGCCTGGCTTGAGGGAAACAGACATCCTTCCTACTGAACATTTACTAAGTTTTTACACAGAAGTAAATGCTAGTGTAAACAAACGCAACTGAAAATGCTCTGTGACCTATTCTTAGGTCACAGATGCCAACACAGCAGTGAAGTCAGTGCAATTGTCACACGTAGCTATTTAGAGCCAAAGAGACTTACCCAAAAGTTTGGGTATCACTATTTAAGTAGCAGAGCTGGCATTTATCACTTAAAACTCCCTCAACAGCAAACAGTATCTTAATATTTACTAGTTTCATAGAAGCACCAATAAATCACTAGAAATGTTTAGGAACAACTGTCAATCCAGACTTTTCTATGAAAGAACTTCCCCATCCCTCTGAAACACTAATGCCAAAAGAACTGCCTAAACTGCAGCACAGAGACAACAAAATCCTTTCAAAATTTGAAATTATTAAAAAAAGTTCACCAACTGAGCTTTCCCAGAAAAATTCTAAACTGTATCACAGAGCTGAAATGTTTAGAAGGATGGAAACATCACAAAGTTTACACATATTACAAAACATATTGTGAGGAAGCCACTTAGCTTCTTTGTAAAGTACCATTATAAAAATGATTATTATTCGATTAGAAAAGAGAAGTTTTGTTACCACTTGCTAATGTTTCTGCTAAGCATACAGATAGGGTAGATGTTGCCATTACACTCACATCAGCACCTTCCAAGGACTTTTTCAGCACAGCGACAACTTCATCCTGGAAGGCAACTTCATCTACATTTTTGGGGCGACTAAATAAAAAGACATTAAATGCAGTTTATTAGCTGACAAAGTTTCAGAAGAAAAATGAAATTGAGAAAAACTACATTTCCCTTTCTGACTATATCATGTATTGAAGAATTACAACTAATTTTTTAGTTGAGGTCAAAATCATAACAGGAAAACTGTTCTAATGCCTCTGGTCTGTGTTACTGAAGTGATCTAACTCCTCAGGAAGCTGCCTATTTCTATTGTAACCACCTGCTCGAGGTATTTTTAGAAATAGAAGTATACTGCAGACTGCAATATTTTACCTTTTTGAGCTTATAAAGGCTTCTCAAATACAAAACATTTAATGCACTTCTGCACAAAGCCACCGCAGCAAAACTTCACCACTTGATGTGGGCAATGGAGGCGTTTGCTGCCCAATAACACCAACAAAGGGCTCTGACAGTAGCTCACAGTGCTGGTTCCCCCCATACCAGAGAAGGGTAAAGCAAACGGTACCTACAGCTGCAGTCTCCTCTACTGTACACCCATTCTCTCTTCCGCGCACCTCCCTCCCCTTCCCCCCCCCCTCCCCGACAGCGAGCCCACTGCCCCAGAAAAGCCCTTACTATTTCTCCACCCAGGGGATAGGTTTGAGCCTCTTGCCCTCCCC
>JANHGL010008564.1:0-47739 GCA_024611195.1 Ceyx melanurus
TCCTTCCTTCCTTCCTTCCTTCCTTCCTTCCTTCCTTCCTTCCTTCCTTCCTTCCTTCCTTCCTTCCCTCTCTCCCTCCCTCCCTCCTTCTTTATTTTATTCACTCAGGTGCTCCCCAGTAAATACAGGGGACAGGGGATAGGTGTCATGAGAAGCAGAAGGATCAGACAGCCCCCACTTCACCTGTGTGAGCAGATAGTGGTCCCTCATGCTCTGGCTCATGAACACCTCACCTCCCACCCACCCATGGCCTTGCCCCCCATCACCAGTGTGCACCCATAGGCAGGATCCCCACTGCACAGACCTGTCTCCTCACTGCTGCCTCCATCATGTCTTCAGCCTGCTGCCCTGCTGCCCCTGTGCCAGGACTAGCTGCAGGAGTGAGACCAGTGCAAGAGGTGGAGAAACCCACACAGATAAGGGAGTAACTCATAATGTGATTTCACCCCTGATTCACCTCATTTCAGCTCTGACTTAGACCCATGCTGGGTGTTTTGTCCCCATTCCAACAATGCCCAAATAATAGCCTTACCTCTGTCCTGAAATTGCAGTTCTGGCCTAAACTACAGCAGTGTCAACACTGTGCTTCTTTGACAGCAGTCAGCACTGCCAGAGTACTTCTGTCCATGCTGCTTCAGACCACCTTGTCATACAGGAGAGGCTGCCAGGCCAGATAGGTGTTCTCAGAAGCTGATGTGGACTGTACTCTCCATCTGGCAGACTTCTGCCTTAGGAGGTCATGCTTCAGTCTCTCTGGTGGATGAGCTGCAGGACCCCCACTTGACCCACTATACAGTCAAGCTCTGGGCTTTGCCTGAAAACCATGGTGCTCTGCTGTGTTTGGGCAGAGCATAAGACAAGACCTGCCAACTCTAACTACACCCTACGGAGAGGACTCGACCCTTGGATGAAGCCCACCAGCAGGACAGCTAGTTCACTGCATGTTCATTACTGCCATGCTGGATGGAGCCAGTGAGCTGTGAGCAGCAGGGAGTAGCTCAGCCCAAGATTTTACTCCTTTCCCTTCCCATACACAATTGAAGACATACACACACAGAGGTACCCCCAGCAGCAGTTATCCTAAGCTGATCTAGGCTTGGAGTCCAGGCAGAACTGCCAAGGGCCCAGCTGAGGCCATCTGGGCTGCAAGTCATCTCAGTGCAAAAGGAGTACAATCAGACAGAGTATGGAGAGAGAGAGGTAACCTTGAAATCGGTGATTTGGGAAGGAAAGAGGAAGGTACATATTTGCCAACCCCAGCTAGCCAAGAAGGGTTAAGCCAAGGACTGCTTTCTTGAGACCAAGGCCTTAAGAGAGACAAAATCTCTCCATTCTCTCAGCCCTGATGGACCTCAAGCTCACCTATTTTTCAAAGATTTGTCTGTCATTTTGTGCCTAACCATGTCAGCACAAAGCAGAACTTGTGCCATTCCCTTTTTGCAGCCTAAGAGTAGGAGAATAGGCATGACAGAGGCAGTCTTGGAGACATAAGATAAAGCTAAGTTTCTCAGCAGGCTGCAAAAGGTCTTTTGTGGCACATGTAAACCCACATGTGGAATCTTGCAATCCAGAATTAGCTCGATAACTTCATATATGTATTTATGTATATTGAGCAGTTACCTCTGATATAAGGGGTGTAAGTAGTAAGCCTATAATTAGGTGCTCCATTAAAAGAGTTTTCTATATATTTCCCCGAGAAAAGCCAACATGTTTTGCAACAGGCATTTGAAAGTCAGCAGGGAAAAAACCCTGAGGCTAAGGATATTATTTTTACTTTGGCCCATCAAATTTAATTTACTCTTAATTGCATTATAAACTGTTAAATAATCAGCATTTCTTTTCTGTCAATTTCTTGCAGAAATCCTGGCAGAAAGCCCGAATAGCATCTAGGCATAAAAGTTTTAAGAGCTAAGCCCATCAACATCAGTGGGGACAATCCCACCAGTACCACAGTCAGCACAAGGAACACCTCAACTTTGGCAGAGCAAGCATAAGATCGATCAGGCTGCCCACAAAATGTGAGCAAACCTCCCAGGTTCTCCTCTTTTAAATGCACCCCTTTGTGGAAAGGTCACTTGCACTCCACCATTTAGGATGCAGAAGACAGACAAACCAGTATGAACTGTCATGACTGTCTGTGGAACAAGTACAGGTTTGAAATCAGGCTCAGTGCTGAAAGCTCAGCATGCATGAGAATGAACAATACATTTCTACAGAAAAGATGTTGGGGCTTCTCCTTAAAAACAAAACACACACACAAAAATAAATCAAACTACACAAAAGAAACTGCATTTAGGTTGAAATATTAGTAAATGGCAGGTTTATGGTTTCCTTTTCAGCTTTTATTCCATTCCACTTATGTGTGGACATTTTGATTCAAGTTTTAATTAATGAATGCATGCAACTCTCTCCGAGGGGTCCCTGCCTCAATCCTTCTACTGCAGTGAAACTTGAAGAAGCAGAATTAAGGTGGCATGGGAATTAACTGGCATTTCCTAGCTTGACTTCACAAGCTAAAAATGAAATCACTGTTCTTTTATTTTCTCTATGTAATTGCTTATACAGCTTGAACATACACACACTCATAAAAGAAAAAAAAAAAAAAGACCAACAAAACAAACAAACAATAAATGAGCCAAGAAAGTATTAGTGAGGATGGAGAAAGAGCTATCAATGAATCACCAAGAGCTGACAGAAGGGAGAGGAACAAAGAAACAACAATGGATAGCAGACTAATTAACCAATGTAGAGATTATGCAATCCCACTTTATGACTAAAGAAGCAGCACTGACCTTGTCAAGGGGTTGAAGGAGGCAAAGAAAATAGAAGCCAAATTGGAGGGCAGAATTGGAGAGAGGTGGAAAAGGGTGAAGCTGGCAGGTCCCTCATAGTCATGGTGCCCAGAAGGGGAGAGGAAAGTAAGGCACTAATCAGGCAGATTATGCTGCCAGCAGGTTTCTCACATTCCAGCGATATGCTTGTAATAGGCTAAGGGAGAGAGATGGCTGGTCTGCACAGGAGGTATAGACAGGACCAAGCTGGTCTAGTGTGTGTAACCTTAGAGTAAAAGCACAAGAGTGGGAGAGATGGCACGGGGACATCAAGCCAGTTTTGTTCCAGATGCCATTTAGCCACGTTAGCCCAGCACCCAGGCCAGGATGAGAGCCGAGGCAGTTTGCCAAGCTCACACAGCTGCCCTGCACCACGCTGTCCTGCTGCATCCCCGTGGCGCTGCTCCGCACAGCATGCCTAAGCCAGCACAGGCAACTCACAACCAGGTTTCACAGGGCAAACTTGCCCTAAGCAGCTGCAGCAGCTGTGCAGAGCACAGATGTTTTCTCTCCAAATGCCCAGGAGTGAAAGGACTCAAGTGCTGCCTGTAATCTTGTCCTGTCTCTATGCCCTTAAGCAAGCCACTGAAGCTTTCTGAGGCTCAGTTTTCCCTCTATAAAACGTTTTAATAACCCATCCCACATTTCAAAGGGGATGAAATGGGACCTAACAGCTGGGAGCAATGATGAAAGTCAGTAAAGAGATGCCTCAATTCATCCGTCCCAGAGGAAATCTTGCAGCTCAGGGCTGCACCTACAACACTCTCACAGCCCACATCAGAGGAAATAGCTTTGCCTTAGAAGGGTGACAGTTACTTCAGAGTGGCCATGTGTACCAACAGTTAGCAGTGGAAATCATACTGATTAATGACAGGGTGGCAGTATAACATGTCAGGCATGTGGATCAACATCTGGAAAAGGTACAGTGTGATTTTATGTGGTACTCACTAAGGACTAGTTTGGTATCAGGTGATTAACCTTGAGAGTACATTCTTAGGTCCTCCAGCTGCTCTGGAAGCTGAAGTGGCACAAGCGACCAGGCAGCTGTCTTTCCTGGTTCTCTGAAGATACCTTTCCTGGAAGAGGGAGCACAGTGATGCTCAAGCTGCCACACTGACGCTCAGCCCTGTCCCTTCAAGCCTTCAGGAAGCAGACTCACCTCTAAGGCTCAACATAAAGCTCAATCATATGGGGCCACAGGCCACAGCTCTCCCTCATAGCTCTGAAACATACTCCTTGTCACCCCAGGACCCCACACAGTAACTCTTAAAACACACATGGAGCCATCCTCCAAGGATGTTCCCCAGCTGTATCTGGAAGCTTTGGCTCACCAAAGCAGTGCTGTCTTGCACAGGGAAATGGAGGGAACCCCTGAGACCTGGGCAGGAGAAACAGCCTTGGAGAAGGACCCACTGGTCACCAGCAATGCTCAGTGACGAGACAGGACCGTGGAAGGGTGGCCTGGCAGGTGCAGAGCAGCCCCACAGCCAACCTGAGGCACATACAAGTGGCAAATTTGCCCCAGAACCAACTTGAGCCCTGCCTGCTTTTCTTCTGTGCTAAGAATATCCAGTAAGCTAGGTCTTACCCTTCTTACAACAAAAAAGCTCATGCTTATGACTAAACATTTATCCCTTCCAGTCTGCTGATTATTTCACCAGGCAACCTTAACGTTCCATTACTATCAGTCTTTGTGGAGCTAAATATATACACTAAGCACATACACAAATACATATAAATATGTCTCTATCTAGCAGAGAATCCAATTAAGTGAATATGTTACGCCTTGGCAATTAATGAATTCAACAAGCTAAGCTGCCTCTTGCATATGATTAAAGTTCAAGCAATATCAATCACAACTGCAAAAAGATTCTAGATTTTCCTACATGCTATCTACAAAGAGATTGTTAACCCTTAAATCAATGGGCAAATTCAAGTGTGTTCAACCCCAGGAAACCCACATTCCCAAAGACATTCAGCCTGTCCCTAAACTCATAGTAACTTGTTCTTGCATTCAGCACCTCAGACCATTCCTTCTTCAGCATTTTCTGGATGGCAAGTCTGTAAAAATGCACATGTCCTATAGGTCAAAAGAAAGCAAATTCCATTACTAAACAGACCTGCGTCTCTAATCACTTGACTGATGCAAATGCTGTCCTTTATTTTGTGTTCAGTTGCCTTTTTTTTGTTTGTATGTCCACAAGTGAATGTGTGCACATGTGTGTGTTCTTCTGAACTTAATCTTTTCCTAGGACTAGACTTTCTCATGTGATTTCTGCCTCTCAGCAATAGACAATACTGAGCCCTCTAGGGACTGTTCATTCCCTCCTCTTACAATACCACTCCTCTGTGTTCATAAAACATTCACATGGGGCAAGTTCTACATAAATAAATATTTAAGTAGCTACTAAACTACAGAGGATGCAGAAAAGCACACAAGGGACTCGGCAGCAGTATTCAGGGCACAGAGGGGAAAGAACAGAGGCATGGCCTGAAGGTTGGGAGAAGACAAATGATGACAAGAGTTTGTACTGGAAACACAACTGTCCCTTTTTCTTCCCTGACCCAGACAACAGAGCAGGTTGGTTTGCACCCTCAGATATAATACAGGTCTATGTTAGTACAGCTGCACAAATCTAAAACCCAAAAATGTGTCTTATGGGGAGACTAGTAAAGAGCCTTTATACTGAGGCATTAAAGACACAACTAAATAACTGTACATCTAATGATGAGTACCTTTTTTTTATTTCAGTTGCTTCATCATTCTCCTACTTTGTTGTCACACTCCAGAAAGAGGCCTCAAATGCCCAGAAGCAGGTTGGGGGCTCCTTTCTTGGTACTGGTTGAGTATGTTGCAGACAGAGGTCATGCTTGAACCTCAGTATTGGTTGCTCCTTTGGTCCCTTCCCTGAACTGGTTACCAGGAGGGACAGCTGGTCACTCCCCAAAACCCTGCACCCACTCACCCACCCTCATCCCTGCTACATGACTTGACAAGACACTGTTGCTCAAAGTGACAGATGCTTCTGGGTTTACCTGCTCGTGGATCCTATACCTGTGCAGAATTGTGTCTACATCCACAGCAATAAAGATTTCAAAATTCTCTATGAGATATCGAAGAATGAAATGTGAATATTTTCTACATTATTTGAAAGTGGATATTATAGGGTATGCAGTATAAAATTGGCCACTTTTGTCATCTATGTAGTTTGAGAGGTAATAACGATATAAAACACACCATACCTGAGGAAACTACACATTATTTGTATGCTTCCTAACATATCTGAATAAAAGTGCTCAGAAAAATTAAACAAGGGCCAGTTTCTTGCAGAGCTGTGGGAGCATGCTCTGGTATACACACAGAGCCCGTGGCAGGCACTGGCAGACCTGAAGAACCACCTGTATGGTAAGAGTATGACATTTTTTGGTGCACTGGTGTGCAGCTGTCAGAGGGTGATACTTCAGAGAGATTTGGAGATATTTCCTTCAGAAGTATGTCCTAGATTTTTCACTACACTGGAGAGACAAAAAGGTCAAGGAAGGCTCCCTTTTGGGTTCACTAGTTTTATTTTCTCCTCTAGGTACAAAGATGCTGGCTGCTATTTGAATTGTGGCCATCAAAATTGATGTAGCCATCAATGAGAGCTTTAAGTCCAAAGTGCAACCAACCAAAGCCACTTTCCCTGCCTAAATTTCATCAATTTCTGCAGGTTTTCCTCTGCCTCAGAAGGGTGATTTTACTGTTATTTTACCCTGTTCCACGTCGGTATCCTTTGGGGAAGAGAGACACTTTGGGAAAATAGCTCTTTATTGAGAATGAGAAAATAATGTACCCGCTTTGTATATAGACATCAAAAAGTCTTAGCATGTATGCAAATAAATGTGCTCAACAGGAATGAGAGAGGTAATGGTTTCTTACCTGAACTCTATGAAATGAGTATAAAGAAATGCACCTCTTCCCCTAGGCAGCCTTTTTACATTACAGGGAGAAGCGCCCTATCTCTCAGAACTCTGAAATGCCAGCAGTATCCACCAGAGCTGTAGATGAAAGTGCCCTGTCAGTATGGTGTGTACCAGTGAACATGAGACCAGCTCATTCCTTCCATCCATTACCACTTCTCCATAAGAAGAGAGGAAAATTAAAACTCCCTTTCCACAAATAGACATCCAGATGTCAAAGCATAACTGCATTTGCACAGTTGGGATCCCTTGAGATTTTTCACCCCGCACAGCCATCACAGCTCACAATTCCCCAAAGTGGCTGCTGCATTGTCAGGCTCCTCACTGTTTAGTTTCTCCATGGAATCAAGCCCTTTCCACTCACCACTTTCTCCTTGTCTGTGATTACCACTGCCTGTCAGCAATGCAGTAAATAATGTGTATATTTCCGGGTCTCTCATCTCTCTCTTTACAGAAACCTCACTCCTAAAAAATGCAGACTTTCTGATCAGAGTAGACATTAATACAGAGGTAAACAGGAATTTTTGACAGTCTCACCCGCTCCACTCACAAAGCATGAAATTACCTGCATCTATAGTCTTTTTTTCCTATTTCCTACTGGAGTTTATTGCACTTCACAACTGTGACATTGTAAAGCTGTCAAAGGTCAAAAGTGCCCATGACCTTATAGAAAAAGTCAGGTCTTACATAAAACCTGAACGAGATATCTCAAAAAAAACCCAGAAGTCCAATGCCATACAGCAAGTAGCACATCAGAGCTGAGTGAGGGAAAGCTCTGTGCTCCAGCTCCTGGGTGTAGGAAACCAAACCTTTGTGCTGTACAGGCTGGCTTTTTGGAGGGGAAGGCAGACAGGTTCCTGACTCCACTTTGTCATCAACAATTCAGGTCTGCAGTATGGGATTAGGACCCAGGTCTGTTGACCTGCACAAACTGTCATTGTCCTGCTCTCTCCATTAATCTGACACCTTTTTATTTTATCTGTGACAAACACCTCTCAGACTCCCACACCCTGCACATCCATTCAAAAGAATGTTTCAGAGATCATTTCCCTAGTATACATTTTTCCCTTTATTTTCAGTCTTCCCTTCCTCATCAGCTGCATCTAGTGCCTCTTTCCAAAGCCACTTGATGCCTCTAATCCCTCAGTCAGTAACAAGATGTGAAGAGCTGACCTGCTCCACTTTCTTCAGTAGCTTTTCAGAGAACGATGTTTCTTTCTTCAGTTTTGGTCTTCTTCCTGAGAGAGGTCCCATGAATACCACTGAAATAACATCATTTCTTTATACTCTATCCGTCTCTCTTTTGCCCAAAAAGCTGTAGATAATTTGCAACATTCATGCTGACGATATGTTAAGCTTATAGGGCACAAAATTTAAGTCCTCACTTATTTCCCCCTTATATTCTCCTAACAGATCAATACACAAATGTTCACTGCCATCAATGGATAAAATATGCCATCTCTTTCCAGACTTTTCCCTAAAGTATGCACAGCAAGAAAACCTTGCATATTTACTACTGTTAATTAACATTAACTCTCTCATCTGTCTACCTGACTGTTTTCTCAGTTGACACACAGTAAGTGGATAGTGGCTAGAGCCTGGTCTCTCTGCAGCTCCCAGCACAATGAGGCACTGGTTAATGGCAGGCCTTCTTCAGAGACTACAGTAATACAAATAATCAAAATAACCATAACCTTGTTCTGCACAGTTCATGAATCAAACTAAACAGGGCTGTTTTTTTGCAGGACAGAGAATGACAACTATATTGCAATCTGAGTGCTAGTCATTGCAGTCTTTGTCTCTCTACTTACCCCTCCATTTTCACCTGTCTCCTAAACAGCTGGTTAGACCAGTTTTGCACAGACAAACAGCTGCTACATCTTTTCCCAAGGAGGTGCACCTCTACAGAGAACAAACTGAACTCAAAACTCATGAAGATGGAATTCAGGGACCCCCTAGGCTAAGGGAAAATAGGGTCAGTGTCACAGATTTGCCTCTGTCTGACCACTGCAATATCATAGAGATGTGGAAAGTCTGTCTTGAATTTTTAGAAGTCATTTCTATATACTTAATAGCAGATCTTTAAATGGCAGAAATTTGAGAAATTTATTTCTATTTTCTTCCATTCATACCTCAAAAGTCTTTCTCCCTATCCTTCCTTTCCCCTGTCCCAGCACAAACACACCCTAGCTACTCACTCCATGCATTTGACAGACTGATTAAACTCCCAGATAATAACCTTGCAAGGCAGAGCCAAACGTGCAACAGTACAGGATGTTCTCATCATTTGCTCCCAAAAATAGTTCCTTGCCAATAAGATTCAATTGGTTCAGGCTTTGCCAATCTTCACTTCAACAGCCACCGCTCTATCTAAGGGCCTGCTGACACAACTTGTCTCCTCCAGAAGGATTGTGAGGCTCTAAATACAGCCAGGAGTCATATATTTGTTGCTGAAAATACCTCAGGTTTGTAATATAAATGTAAACCAGGCTTCCATGGGTCCTCCCTGTCTCCACTCCTTTCTAAAATATATGAAAATCTGGTCTGCATTAACTGTGAGACAGCATTTGCGGACTTTGATCTATCTCTTCTAGAACTCCCTAAGACCTAGTGGCAATGATCATCCTGGGATAGCTATTTTAGTTTTGTCTCAACAACGCCTGCTGCAAGGACTCAACACGGATGAAAAGAGGGACCAATGCAATTGCAGACAAGCAGATTTAAATGGATTTGAAAGGAATACAACAGGGAGGAGAAAAGAAGGTCCCAGGACAGAAGCAAGCAGAAATGGGGGCACTTAATATGCAAGGATGGAGTGCAGTACTGTCAACAAGCCAAAACAAGCCTAAGAATGGGTCATTTTGGGGACAGAAACCACTCCATTATCCCTTAGTATTGTTCATTTTGGTATCTACATTGCAAAAATTTACCCCTGACGTCAAGCAGTGGACCTAGTCTGAAGTCAATGGAATTAAAGCTACTTATGCCAGAAGTTAATTTGGCTCCCAAGGACTTTTCTATATGATGATTTAGATAATGACACTTCAAAGATTATGTTGTGGCCATAGCATGAGAGAGGGAGAAAAAGGGCCAAATAAAGGCTGCAACAGAATAACCATCTGTCATATGCAATTCTAGTGCTCAGTTAACCCAGGATGGCATAAAATAAGGGAAAAAGTACTGAAAGTTAATGAGCACCCCTGGAGGAAATTTTGCAGTATGAACAATATGAAATGATACAGATGTGTTAATACAGGCGCCTTTGTGCAAACTGCATCCCAGAATACAGCATGAAGAATTGCACTGAGCAATCAAGAGGCAGTGCAAATGGCCATATAATTTCGCCTTTTAAAAACAACTGCATAAAAGCTCATTCATCCATAAAAATGCTGCGTTTCTGTTTTCTGCTTTCCTAGGAGCTTTCTTGTCTGTCCCCTTTATTGCCAACTACAGACTTCTCAAAAGAAGAACTAACACCTGTCCTTCCAAGTCCAAACATTGCCACCACATTTTGAGGATGTTTTATGTAGCTCCAAAATATTACCAGACAGGGTTAGTCAAAGAGTTCAAAGGGCCTCAGACTCATATTTTTAAAGTACTTCACATGACACCAGGCTATAAATACACCTAACCAAAAAATCTAAATATCTCAAAACCAAAAACATGAATGTCAAGGTATTATGTGGTGAATATGCTTGGAATTTGAAAATTAGTAATGACTGAGATATGGTTTCAGGTATGGAAAGATACATTTATTTCATTGTACCTTTGAGAATCTAGCACTTTGGTGTCCAATGAAATCTAGACATCATCTTAAACACCAGGATATTCAGCCTTCAAACTCTCTTCAGCCACGATGTCTGAAAAAATTGCCAGTCCATCTTATAACAGCTAGTCAGACAGCAAGCTACAAGCATCATTCGCTGTGCTACAACATAGGTATTTCACTTCCTCATTGCCTCCAAGATCTCCCACTCTCTCCATAGGCACATTTAGTTTATTTACTCATAGTGTGCAACATCTTCATTAATAACTTAGAAGACTCACCTCTGGAAGTTGTTTTTGTGGTGCCTAATACAAGACACCATAATACTAACATGGAAGTCCAAGAGAATTATGGTAGCCTAGATAGAAGAGGGCAGAAGACGTGTAGAAGAAGTCCAGGAGAGTGGAAGTTGAGGCAGTACCAGACAAACTAAATCACTGTGGATGTACATTGTTGATAGGTAGGGAGAGAGAGAGAGAGAGAGAGAGAGAGAGAGAGATACATACAGAAGATGCAGATAAAAGAAAAAGACAAGGTCAATGATAAAGCCAAGTAAGGCAAGGAAGAGCAAAGAAAGAGACAGAAGAGATAATATGAAGCCTTTATTCCTCTTCCAGGGTTATAGATGGTGTGCAGAAGATGGCATGCCAACCTTTCAATGTCACCTTGAAAACCTGGGCTGGCACACAGCATACATTGTCAGGGGTTCTAACAGCTCTTGGGCCCAAGCAGCCTCTTGGCCTCAGTGTACCTATTTGTTTCAAGTGGAAGAGATTCCTCAGGAGCCCTGCTTACTTGCCCCTTGCTGCTTTCTTTCTTATGATAGCCCCCAGTACAATTGTGTTGACCATGTTCCAAAGGAACTATTCAGACAGGAACTACCTGAACTTCCAATCACACAAACCCCACTATAGAAACGCTTCCTCCATCAGGGACCAAGTAAAAGTGCTGACACAGTCAATGAATGTTGTCACAGTGTTATCAAAGTTATTGTTGCTAATGGGGAAGTTCTGAGATGCAGAGTTAATTACCTGTTGTCCAGTGGCCTCCCAACTTACAACTAAACAATCCCAATCCATTAATTCACTGCTCGTCTTCTTTTATAGAACTCTGATTATTCTCACTGCTTCTTTTAGGTTCGTTCTAGTTTGTCCAGATCTTTCCTGAAGTGCTTTCCATGGAACTGGAAGTTTTTCAGCCTTAACCATCACCCAGCAGAGAACAGGGATTACATCATGCGCCTTCCAGGCTAAACTCCTATTTATACACCAAGAACAGCATTTGCCTCATTCTCAACAACACACAATCATGTTCAGCTTGTGATCCTCTTTTATCCTCCCCCCAATCCTTTTCTGCAGAACTGCGATCTAGTTGATCTTTCTCTGCACTGTATTTATGTAGTCCATTATTCCTGTCAAGGTACAATAGTTTGTTCTTGTCTCTAATAAACTACATCCCACTTTTTCAGATTTCAAATTTGCCAAGATCATTATGAATTCTAACCCTGTTCTCCAACAGATTCACAGTGCCCCCCAGCTTGCTGTCATCTTCAAAGCTGATATGCAAATTCTCCATCCATCACCAAGATTATTAAAGAAAACATTGAACTGAACTGAGCACGGGACAGACCCTCACAGTCCATGCTCCCTTACATTCTGACTTTTTTTTTTCATTTTGCATGCATTTGATATTAGGTCTCTTTGAGACCTCTATCCTCTAGATTGCTAACAAAATGTGATGACAGAGATAGCAAAAACCTTACTGGAGTCAAAGCAGACAACACCTTAAGTTTTACCTCTGTGCACAATGCCTGTTACCCTGTCACAGAAAGGCATCAGACTGGTCTGACATGACCTGTTCCAAACAAATCCTGGTGAACTTTTATGTATCTCCTTGCTATTGCTCAGATGCTGACAAGGAATTTGCTTAATTCACCTAATATTTTTTTTTCTGAGGAACAGGGTTAAGCAACAGTGATTCCATAAATCTTCAATTCTCAGGCTCCTTTCCCCTCTGACCCAGCCATACGCTCTTTCTAGAAAAAAAAATGGCATTCATGTTTCTCCAATATCTGGCAGACACTACCTGGGCCAGCTTTACAGGTACAGATCTAATGCAGTGCATTCACAGAAAACCCTTTCTGTACATTTCCTTTGGAAGAAGAGGCATGTTGGTACATAATGTGTTGCTGCAGCAAGAGAAAGGAGGTTGTTACCCTGTCTAGAGAAACACGCACCCTTGCCCTTGTGCAAGTCTCTCTTGTCATGCTGACAGCAGAATAGAGACTGGTATTAACATGCACCAGACCTCCTGTCCTACAGCCCTGGCCTGAGGCACATCCTGCCATTTTAGTTCTTGACAGCAACAAGCAGTTCAGCCAGTGCACCTCAGGCCTCATCTGCAGCACCTCACTATTTTAATCCTTCCTGCCACTCCACGCTTAGTTTTGTCCATACACCTCTGTCCTGCTCAGTATCATCCCAGCTACTCAGACCTGCTTACCCTATCCCACATGTGTTCTCAGCAGGGACTGATGTTAAGCTGATGGCCTGCAACTTCCTTGACATGACAGTTCTCACCCCCTCTTCCCTCTCCTCCTTCTCCTCCTCCTCTGCAACATTCCAACCCCAATTTCTCGCTCCCCCCTTCACCCAAAACTTGTGTCAGTGCTTCTTCCACCTCAATAGAAAACAGTTAATCTCAGGCAACAAGTTGTGGTATGTTTCAGGATGATAATTTGGACCATGGAAACCCAGGAGATGAACAGAAGTCTTCTGCACTTGTTTTTCTTGTAACAGAGGACGGGCTGGCCAGCAGTGGTCAGGAAAAAACTCACGAGAGGAAGAAGGAGTCTGAACTGTGTTCTGTTGTGCCAAGTGGAAGTCAGCAACCATGTACTGGAGGGAGGCACAAGGTCTAGGATGGAAGAAGTCAAGCAACCGAGACCATCAGAGAAAGTTCCTCTGTAACTACTGAGAGAACGATTAACTGGTATCCTGGGGAAACATTGCTGTTCCAGGGATGAGCTCTGATGGGCAAAATAGCTTTTTCGTGTACTAAATACCATGTGCACTTCTCAGTACAGACAAGGACCCAGGTGCTCATCAATTATTGAGCTTGCTTGAAAAGGCATTTAGGAGAGTGCACAAGAGGCTAGTCTGAAGCCCACCCTCAACCCCCGCGGGGGTGCTCTTAAAACCCCAGTTAGTGAGAAGGGAAGAGAAGGAGAAAGGAAAAAAAAAAAAAAAAAAAAAAAAAAGATAGAAAAAGAAAAAAAAAAGAAGAATTTAGTAGAGAGCCTTCCTCTTGCCAAAGGAAATAATGCCTCCTTGATGCCTTGTACTATAGTTCCTGTAGCATAACCCTCTTTATTCCTACTTTCTGGAAGAAAACAGCATCTCCTTTATTCCTCAGGGTGCAACCCACACCCTTTGATGTCAGCTCCTAGACGGCAGAGAAGATTTTGAACTGAAGACAGGTAAAGGCAAGAACACACTGTTGCCCCAGAAGCACAGTTATCACATCCTGACTGCACTACTGCCCCAGACCTCAATGGACTTTTCAGTTTTATTAAGAGCTGCCACTTTTACCCCTTTTCAATGGACCCTAAGACATCCTAGACTCTTCTCTGTCAACTCCCATTCAGGGAAAAACACAGCTTTTGCCCTGAATCAGCTACCAGCATTCAAACTCCCACCTGACACCTGTACTCAGAACTAGTGAGGTTGCATCTCAAATACTGTGTTTAATTTTGGACCTCTCACTACAAGAACAGCATTAAGGTTCCAGAGTAAGTCCAAAGAAAGACAAGAAAGCTGTTGAGGGATCTAGAACACGTCTTATGAAGAGCAGCTGAGAGAGATGGAATTTTTTAGTCTTTCAAAAAGAAGGCTTAGGAGAGACCTTATTGTTCTTTAGAACTACCTAAAAGGAGGCTGTAGAGAGGTAGGAGTCAGTCTGTTCAACCAAGTAGCAAGTGCTAGGACAAGAGGAAATGGCCTCAAGTTGTGCCAAGGCAAATTTAGATTGGATATTAGGAAGAATTTCTTCACTGGAAGGGGTATCAGGCACTGGAACAGCCTGTCCAGATCAGTGGTAAAGTCCCCATCCCTGGAGATATTTAAGAGTTGTGTAGATGTAGTGATTAGGGATATGGTTTAGTCAAGGACTTCTCAGTTTTGGGTTAATGACTGAACTCAATGATCTTAAAGGTCTTTTCCAATCTAGGCAATTCTGTGATTCTATGAATACACATCTTCATGTGGATCTGCAACAGAAGACTGTCTACTGAATAGAACAAGCCCACACATCTGCTGCACTTCACCATGCATGTTGGCCATAGCCAGAATTTCATCTCCACTATTGTTTTGGAGACGAAGCAGAACTCTTCAGAAAATCACATCTAAGTCCAGCTCTCTCAGAAGACCCACAGATGATATGCACTCAAAATGAGAAAATGAGGAGAAACCTCAAGGAACATCTGTGATCACAAGGAACATCTACTCACAATCACACAGAACCTATTTGTGAACTCAATTTTCTCTGATGTAAAAAGTCACTTGTGCCACTTATGCTAAAATTTGACCAGTGATAAAATTATCCTAACACAAAAAGCATGGTTTTTTTATTTAAAAGAGTTTGTTTGTTGCTTTTTTTTTTCACAATAATGTAACATGAAAACCAGTTCAATTTCTAAGTGCTTTTTTGTTTGAGATTTTTGTTATAGTTTTGAGCTTTTGAAGACACTTTGGGTCAAACACATACCACAATAAGAGTATTTTGTATCATGATCCCCAAAAGGCAGAACTTTATGAGCTTGTGAAGAACTAGATTCAATTACAGAATATAATACAAGATGTCTGGAGAGTCAAATTGCTAAAACCCAGGAAATAAAGGATCACAAAATCATAGAATGGTAGGGGTTGGAAGGGACCTCTCTGGGCATCCTGTTCCAGTGCTCTGTCACTCTCACAGTGAGTTTTTCCTCATGTTCAGATGGAACTTCCTGTGTTTCACTTTGATACCATTACCTCTCATCCTATCACAGGACACCACTGAAAAGAGGCTGGCTCTTTCTACTGGACACCCACCCTTCAGATATTTGTAAACATTAATAAGATCCCCTCTCAGTCTTCTCTCTTCCAGGTTAAACAGTCCCAGGGTTCTCAGCCTTTCCTCATAAGACAGATGTTCCAGTCTCTTGATCATCTTTGTTTCTCTAATAAAGTATTTCTGGAGCCTTTAAAAAGTAACTACAGGTTTCTTTCTTTCATTAAGCATCATATTTACACATTTTTTGGGACCTCGCAAATATGTTCCATACACTGAAGGTTATGGAACTTGCTGTTATACCACAACAGTGGGGATGTGAGGATGACAGTAAGGAAAGGACTGAGCACTCCCAGAATCAGGAACCATTTCCCAAGTTGCAATGGCAATGATTAGAAAGAAGAAAAGACAGAGAAACTGGAGTTATACTGGTGTTGTAAACTCTTGTGATACAGGTTTTAAATCAAGACTGAAAGAAGCATAGGCAGTGAACACACACACAAAAAGAAGCACACACACTCTGCAAGGACCAGTACCTCAAAACTCACACTCAGAAATACATGCAAGACCCTTCCAGTTGTACCCTGTTAAGCACAAATACACATATGCACATGTACAGATTTCTGCATACATCTCTCCCCCTCACAGAATAACTTGTGTAAAGTTTTATCTGCCCTGCAGGCACCTCAGTGATGTGTGCAACTCCTGTAGACACAGGGGAAATGGGTCTAGATTCCTACCCAGTACTGACTATTTCCTGGTCACAGCCATGTTGAGGTTTGTTTCTGGGCTTAAACTTGGTATATGAACTTAAACTTGGGTGATGAAAAGTGGTGAGAAGACACCGAGCAACCTTTGGCTATTGAAAGGAAGTCCCAAACATCAGCCAAAATAAGATAGCAAAGAGAACGGGAAAAAAAACCATCACCCCAAAACTAAAAACTTGGGCTATTTTTCCTAAAGACACAGTACTGGTAGGGAGGCTAGGTGATTTATTTACTTTTAAGCCATTCTGCAAGTAATTCTGCCTCTGTTGACTCTCCTGGCCTAAGGGAAATGCTGAAAGAACAGGGTTTCCAACATAAAATTCTGCCAGAAAAGTGCTTGTTTACAGCACAATGTTTCCTTTCTTTTCTTGGGCCCAGAAAATATCCAAGGGACAAAGCCTTGCTTGTCCTCTGAGTCCAAATCACTGGACATTTTAATAACTCCACCAGCATTTTTGACTGTTCTCAGCATCTGAGGAGGAGTCTGGAATGACAGCCTGGAGATCAAATTCACTTTGTTCTCCAGAGAGCATAAGCAAAAGCAGTCCTACCTCGTTACTGAGAAAGTGGGACATTATGTCTCAAACCACTGTGATATCTCCCACACCATTTACTGCCAATATTAAAACACAATGAACTCATAACCTGAAGTGGAGGTGCTACGCTCCTAGCCATGCACAGAAAAGTCTGTATCATAGAGCAGAAGTTTCTTAGCAGCTGCAGAGGAAACCAACACAACTATTTCTGATCACCAGTGAAAGACCCCTGATCTGTGCTGACCATTAAGTTAAGTGGCAGAGGTGTTAGACTGAAGGAAATCTTTAGGATTTTTCATGTTCAGTGCCACAGTTTAATTTTATCTGCCATTTCTCCAAGTGCCTCATTCTCAGCAGCCAAGAAAACTGTCTTCTGGGTCCATGTGAAGAGGAGGAAAGGGAAATTGTCACAAGGACAACTCTGCCTCTCCTCTCAGATTCTCATGTGGAGTTTGTGTTCAGATTAAAGGACTGCATCAGAACAGTTTAAGGATTTCCTCTAGATGTGGCCAAGTGTAAGAGGTAAGAGATGTTGTGAGCATTGGGCCAAACTCTTCCTACATAGCTATGGCTACAACTGCAAGTATCTCCAGATGACCATGATGTGAATAGGAAGGAAAGCATTGTCTCCACAACATGAAGCACCCCTTTCAACAACAAGTGCTAATAAAAGCAGTCTCTATAGATTAATCCATCCACAAGCCAGAAGGTTTCTCTTTTTGCAGCTGCATCAGAAAAAAAAGAGGAAACCTAACCTCATGCACTGCTGCAGAGGAAGATCTTGAGGAGCTCCCCAAACTGTTGTGCTGCTCCTCCTTTACCAATCAAGTCCCATTTCCTGAAACTTCTGAAGTAAACTGTCCATATCCCATCAGTCATCTTGCTTAAGGAAATTAGAGGTATTGTTCTAATCCTGATGAAGGCCCCTATCTTTCTGATGGATTCCCCCTCTTTTGACTTCTTGATTAACAAATGAATCAACAAATGCCTCAGCTCTGCTATGTCACTTTGTTCATTCCACATTTTATTGTTCCCTACGTCCCTGCATCCCCTTCAACTGAAGTGTGACGTTGGTGTTCACTGCCCTGCCTCCCATTCCTTAACATTTCTGATGCTCCCTGTGTGTAAGGAAGAGATCCTGAGAGAACACTGTTTCCTCAAGAGAAGCCAGAGAAAGAAAGACTATTTGTTTATTAACCAACAAGTAGGCTCCAGGTACCACAGACTAAGATTTGCCAAACCTCATAAGATCATTGGTTTCATTTATTTCCCATTCCATATCATGTATTATTTCAGTCTCTCCAAGTGCAATAAAACTGAAAAACATCCATGGAAATACTTCCAATTAACACAAGGTCAGAAAATTACATTAGAGACTTCCACAGCCCATAAAGTAGTAATAGACTCAAAGCTTCCCTCTACTACCACTGACCTTAGAAACTGCTTCAACAAACAGTCAGTCAGTGCAACTTATTTTTAAGGTCAGCAACCTTTGTATTTTACCAAGGGCACAGAAAAAAGTGTCAGCATCTAACATCTTGTGCCAAGATCAAACCACTGATAAACTACATGTACAAATATACAGATTTTTAGCTCAATTAACCTAGCTAATTTCAATCCAGACTGAAGCATAAAGCTACAAAATACTCAGAATGCAAAACCAGAGAGAGCTCTGGAGAACAAATTCAGTACCTTCAGTTGCACCAGTACCACAAAAGGTAGACCCACCACTGAAGTAAAGATGTACTGTAGGGTAAGAGCATGAGCATTATTCAATGAAATGGCTTCCCCTCACTGTGACTTTGACACAGTGTGCTGTGGCACTCAGTAGCAAGAGAGAGAATGACTGCAACAAGATGGCCACAAAACACAAGTAAAAAATACAGAGACGTCTTATCCCCAAACCAAGAGTCCTTGTGTAGATAAGCAATTACCTCAAACTACTCTGTAGCTGAAGGAAGCAGAATGGAGGTGTTAATAGAAAGTGCCTGACTCAGCAACTGAATACTGGTTATTACAACCTTCACAGACTCACTGTTCCCAAACCTGGTCTGAAATAGGTGAAGAAAATGATAGGTCTTCAGATCTGCTTCTGCACAGACAACCCAATAACTACTTTCCCTGCAAGGAAGCCCTCTGGCAGGCAGGCAGATAAAGGGAGCGCTCATCTACTTTAAAAAATAGCTGTTTGCACTATCTCTTAGTGTTACTCACAGAAGGCTGGTAACCTGTCTCTTCCTCTTTCTACAGAGGTCAGGCTGATGTCAGAAAATCCTTGAAGTAATTTCCAGTTTCCAGCACCATCAGTACTATGCTGCAGGTAGACAGCTGTCAGGCCACGTGCTAGTATTCAGGTCACTGCTCTGCAAAGTGCTGTAGAATTGGATGACCAGTAACAGCAAAATTATAAGCAGAAATAACCTTAGTTTAGTTTCTTCTTCAAAATATGTTTGTATACAAGAATGCAGTCAATCTGCTTTCCACACCAATATCATGAGAGTTATTTATTTTAATCCTTCTCCTTCCAGTCCCTTCTCCTTTTCCTTGGCTATCTTCATGTTCTGGCTTTCCTGAGTTATGCACTAGACTTCCTGGGCATGTGCACCTCACATGAAGAATCAGACAAGGACTGCCTTCCTAATCCACCAGAGGACAAAGATGGTGCTCAAGCTCCAGAAAGAGAGGCTGGGTTAGGAACTGCAGTACTAATTTTACAGCATCAGTGTAACTGAGAATAGTCTGGTTTGCAGCAACAAAGCAGCTTCTGGAGTAAGGAATTGGGAAAGTGAGAGGGTGCAAGACAACAAGGAAGAGACACAAGCTTTACATTACACTATAGAAGATGGTTTTTAGGTGCCCTGTGAGAGAGGCCTTTCAATATGAGAATAGCTCTTCTTTGCTTTAACTTATAGAAACCATCTTGCAAAGTTGTGATGCTGAATATTTATCATTAATCCTTATATCTTATCCCAGTAATTTTTATGCTTTCTGCTGCATAGCAGTGTCCATGCTCACAATATCCTTCACAAACCCTCAACAAGGAAAGAGATCACAGCTTTGGATTTATCCAAGATCTTGACCTTGAACTGGTAACCATCCCTAGCTATTTCCTCAGAGATGAAGGTTCTGTTCTTCTCTCAGCATCTGCACACCTTTGCATTTATCTTTGCGGAAACTTTGGGAGTAGAGATGGTAATTTCCTCTGAAGAAGGTACACTGGCTAAGAGTATGTTTGGGTTTTTTTTAATACCAGAATCACATGGTTTGTGTTTCTGGCTTACTGAAACACAGAGAAATATTGATTTGAATATAAATGAGAGGAGGTCCCTGTCATTGCTTCTTTTGCTGAAAATTGCAAAATAGCATTCAAAAATTTGAGAACAAAAATCCAACATCAATTTGTACCTATTTGTACCAATAAAAAACTCTCAAGTGTCACTGTTCAGGCTTCTTAACCTTCTCACTCACACAAAGCTTCAGTGTTTCAAGGAAAATGAGCACCTCATATGAAAAATGTATTGTATCTTAACTTAAATACTATTTTTTCACAAAAAAAACCCAACAAACCAAACAAAACAACCCAAAAAAACCCAAACAAACAAACAAAACAATCTTTCAAATTATTTTATACAAGTTAACAAATTGGTTTTGGGCAGAGCCACTCAAATAGATATGCTTGTGTATGTAGGTCTCTTTCCCAAGGCCTCTGCTTAAACCCTTCAGCATCAACAGCTCTTCAGATTACATATCACTGAGACAAGCCCCAGTGAGTATGATAGACAAATGAGATTTAACCAGTGCTTCTTCCAGGATAACAGTCACATTTTCACAATATTAATATCTTCATGATAGCCCTTTTGGTGCATTTCTTTAAATCTAGAGCTTGCCTTCAGGGAACGATTTACCAGTAGAAGCTATACCAATTGATAAGTCCTCAGATTGAATTTTCTTGCTAACCTTTCATCATCCCTTTAGAAAACCTCCACTGCATTTCACTTCATCTCTGCACAGCTGTAATTGTCTCAGAGCCAGCAACCAAGATGGGACACAGTGCCCATCATGAGGGCAGAAAGGTAGTACACAACATCTGATGGGCTTGAGACGTGGGCTTCATCTTCACCTTTCATAGTTGTTGATTTGCTGCAACCTTGGCTGCATTGAAGGCCAAATCAAACAGCAGACACCCCTAACATCCTTCTCCTGCTGTTGGGCTTTATAGAAAGGTTCAATAGTCCCCAGGGTTCATTGTCCTGAGTGCCTGCACCCTGACACTAGAACCGACAGCTGATTTCTCTTAACTCTATTTTTGCCCACTGCTCTCCAGTTCTGGTCTCTATTGTTCTCACTGTGGCCCTTCAAATGTGCCACTTAAGTCTCCTGAAGGCTTCTTCTAGACCATTTTTACCTCCACACAAGTCATCCTACTTGGCCCTTGAGCATCTTCTTAAGACTGCCCTGCAGAGCCCTCTCCACTGCAGCAGCCCCCAGGGAATATGCTCACTTCTTAGTGGACAGGTCATCACTGCAGCTGGCTCTGTGCTGCCAGAGGAGTCTTGGCTGTGGACACACACCCTGTGCAGGACCTCTGGACTTCAGTGCCAACAGAGCAACCACACTTCTGAAGCACATAGGAGACCTTGCTGGGATAAAGGCTTGTTCTCCATTGAGTCTGCAGGTTTCCTTTGGATCAGAAGGTGCTTTTGAGCAAGGGTCTGACTTTTAGACACTGAATTGCTTTCTAGAACAGTCATTCTCACCACTAGTCACAGGTTGAACCTTATAAATTTTGGTTTTCTATGGTCTGCTCAGCAGAAGTGTGGCCAAGCATCACACCAGCTGCCAGTCAGGCTTTGGGCTAAGCTGCCCCTGTCCTGTCTGTGCTCAGAGGTTCTGTCTTCCTCAGCTTCCTTTATCATCATCACATCCTCCTCCTTCTCACGTAGCTAATGCATAAAAAAGGCAAAGGTCCCCCTTTCTGGAGTAGGACTTCAAATAATCTAGTTCTCTGCTTACATTTTCTTCATTGAAAATCCTAACTGAAATAATGGGGGGGACATCTTTTCTTCCTTACCTACCCCTCTCACTGCTCTGTCAGAACCATTCAGATCCCCGAAGCATTACCAGCTAGACTATGTCAAAAAGACACAGCAGAAGAAATTAAATAGTATTGTTAGGTATCTATAATTACCCCAAGTAATTTTTTCCACAGTGCAGCAATTTAAGATCTTTCACAGCACTCTCTTTGGAAAGCAGATGTTGACCATGTCAGCTGTGTGCTAAGAATGCATTTTCATGAGTTGCGCTTCTTGGAGCTTGCAAAGCGATGGTGGAGACGGAGGGGGACACTCATGGAAAATTCCACCTACGCAGGAACAAGGAGGGCAGTGCAGAAACACACTGGGCTCCTCAGGGTTTCTCAGCCCTCTCCCTCTGTCATGGCACAAACTGAGCCCCATCCTCTCAAGCAGAAGGCAGGGGAAATTTCTTCCATGCTTCTGCTAGCAGGAGGGCAAAAGCACAGTTTAGGGGAGAGGAAGGATTGCCCCTGGGGTGCTTCACTGCTTGTTCTCCAAAGCAACACACAGACAGACATGGAACAATGAAAATATAAAAAAATGTATGGATGTCTCTCCAGCTAGCTCACCTTCACCTCCCTCCCATTTGGTGTGTCCCATCCCATAGTCAACAGCTGCAGCAACCAGTTTCCCAGCATATTCATCAGACAATTGCTCTGCATCTTCTGAAAGAACTCACTGATCCCTGATACTCAATCTAAGTGCACTTTTGCTCTAACTCCTGCTTCCCCATTACTGTTTAATTACACTCATTTGGATTCTTATAAAGAAATCCTTCTTTTCCTTATTGATTATTCACTTGCAGAAAATTACCATACTCCCTATCTAGCAGAAATATATACTTGAGAAAATTCAGTCCTCAGCAATCAGACAAGGGTCCAGTAAGACCTAGACTATCCAGAGAAAGTGAGTTTTAACTAAAGTTCAAGTAACATTGCACAGTAAGCCCTGGGAATACATCAGAGTGTTTATTTGAGACAGGGGACTTCTTAATGGAGAAAGTCCTTATTGTAGATTTCACTAGACTGTACTCTTTTAATCTTTATTTGTAAGACACCGTCTCCATTAGTCTCAGTCTGCAGAAAGGTGTTTGAGCAATAAGCAGGAAAATATACACACACAGGACTTACTCGGGGTCCAAACACAGGAGACAGAGCACAGATGAGAACAACTGTTCAAACACGGACACACAAAGACCTCTAAGGGTCTGTTCCTCAGCCATCCCAAAAGCCAAGACCTCAAATAGCAGTCATCTGTAAGAAAAGGGACAAGGCATGAAGCTGGTGGAAACTACAAATGCAGGCTGATCTATACACAGGAGAAGATCAAGGAAAATGTCTGTCCACAGGTAGCCTCTATCAGAGGCAGAAAAGCTACAGAAATAAGATGCTGTCATAATCCCAACAGTCTTTACAAAGCAAACATAATTAAATGCAGCAATACAAAGAACTCTGGCCTCGGTGAAAATGAGCACACATCTAAGAAGGAAAGCAAATAACTCCCACTTCTAAAAATGAACAAAAGTAAAGCACTGGCCTGAAAGAAGTGACCTGAGTAATCCTGAATTCTTAAATTGCTCAGATGAAGCAAAAAGCTAAACTTGGCATGCAGGAGCTGATCTCAGGCAGCAGAATGCAGAAGAAGAGACTCTTTCTATTATTGCCATATCTCCCAGCTTGGATGGTGAGACTGCCACATGACACTGGTTAGACTGGAATACTTGCAGTACACCTCTGCTGTCCTTGCTATCCAGTGCCACGCCCAATATAAGTTGATTTACCAGACAACACTATTTTTCTTAAAAATCATATGTAAGTAATACCAAGCTGGATCTACTGGGAGACCAGAAGGATCTGCAGCACCTATTAGCAATAACATTGTGGAGTGCACCCTGTGTTATGTGATGGGTGGCAAGCTGCCCTGCTGCACAATTTTCCCAGTCTCATAAAGGCCAGCCCTGGATGCTTCAACAGTAGCCAAAATAGTGTTCTGATTAAGCTGTGCTAGAAATTATTTTTCAAAGCAAGGTCTGAAGAATGTGGAGGGGGAGAGGGGGAATAGATAAATAAAAGTATTGCTTTAATCTAAACCCGGGTTTGTTTGGTTTTTTTGAATTTTCCACTAATAAAACTTGACTATTCAACACACACAAAAAAATCATGTTCTTTATCAGGCACAATTAATAAAAGTGATGGAAATTTGGATCCAAACAAAAATTTGCAAAGACACTTGACGTACTGACTGGCAAAAGTGTTTCAATTAAAAAATCAATCAATAAATTTTTTTAAATCCCAGTTCCAAGAGCTAGCCCTCTCTCCTAAGAAGTGATGGAGACTGCCATTTAAAGCTCCATTCTGAGTCAGGGAGAAAGGATTTGAATACAGTTTCCATTACCTCCTAGGAGTCTCTCCTCAGTGTCTGGCTAACGAGGCTCTAGGATCTGGGGAAGATGCTGCCATTTCCTCCCCCATGTCATCTTTGTGAATGGTATCTAAAGGCTTTTTTGAGTCTACATGAAACCAACAAAATGTCGGTTTTCTTTTACAGCAATAAAACTTCCAAAATAAATTCTCCATATCTGTCCAAAATTAATTAATTATTTCATTGATCCCAGGCAATGGGTTTTTTTCACAGACTCGTTTGCTCCTCCCAACATATTTCTGAGGTTCAGGCATTATAATCTGGAAAGGGAAGGACACAG
Organism: Ceyx melanurus; assembly: GCA_024611195.1. NCBI lineage: Eukaryota > Metazoa > Chordata > Aves > Coraciiformes > Alcedinidae > Ceyx > Ceyx melanurus. The sequence goes on from JANHGL010008564.1 coordinate 24,686, forward strand.
GCCTTATCACTTCTGGTCTTTAATTGTGTGATTTTCCCCAAAAACAGACTTTGAGGACAAAATTGGCCAGAGTCCAATCAAAAATCCCTTGCCTTCTTCCATTCAAGACTCCTCTTTCTTACCTTACATGGCTGTGCAGTGCTGTTTTGCATCATTAAACAGCCTAACCCCATTCCACCACACGAGCGGCTGAATGTTACTCATAGTGAAATGTTGCCCGTATGTTAATTTTGCAAAGTGCTTAGGATCCTTCTTGAAGGAAGAAACAATAGAAATGTAAGTCATCATCATGTACAGGAACCGAGGAAATAAACCTAAGGGAAACAAGCACCAGAAACTGTCACACAAAATGCAGACCAAGATGAAAGCTTAAACAGGAACAAGAAAAAGGCTGTCAAACAACCTTCCAGGCTTGGTATGTTGGGAGATGCTGCGGAATGCAGCTAGCCTGGCAGAAGGATATTAAAGAAGCCTGGCAAACTGCTGACTCAGCAGAACACAGCACAACCCCCAGCATGTTTTAGAAATAAACCCAAGACAGTAAATGCCAGAGCCTTTCGCAAGGAAGAAAGGCCAAAGAATTGTGACAGAAATTCGGACACCACTAAAAGGCAATGAAAGACTGAGTGCTGGGATCTAATGTTACCAAAGGCAGTCTGAAAAAATTACAGACTCAGAGAAAACACAGTTCAGGCAGAAGGAAAACAAACGATGCTGAACATATTGTACACTCAAATCGATGACACTAAACGCATGCCAGAGTTCATGAGCAGCGAAAGTAACTCAAGCACACAGTAGCTCCAGTGATCACCACAGTTTTAACAGAGATACCTCTGAAAAGCAGCAGAGAAGATAACATGTAACAGTACAGAGAAATCCACAGGGGAAAAGAATGTCCTAGACTAGTAAAAAAGACTGCCAAGATGCTGGTCAGAATCAAGGCAAGCCAACAAGCACCATCAGGGTTTAAACCCAAAGCAAGGATTGTGTGACAATTTGAGGTGACAACTAAGCACAGAAACGCTGGCTGGAACCAACATCACAGGAGAGAAAACAAGTTATTCCTCACAGAAAAAAAAAAAAAAAAAAAGTCTGAGCAATTTCATATTAAGAAAAATGTATTTCAAATGCATTCAGAAGCACGTGGCCAGATTTCTACTTCAGGAAAAGCAAACTGCCAAAACCATAGGGAAAAACAAACAAACAAACAAACAAACTGGGGAAGGGGAGGAGGAAAAGAAAGAAAAACAAAACCAAAAGAAAAAGGCAAAAGAAGGAAAAACTGTAGAGTCCTACAATTATGCTGATGAGGGCACAACAGCACCTCTCTTCTCTCAAGACCCATGGAAGGAAAACAGAGCCTCCAGTTAATAACATTCAGGAAATGTAAAAATAGAAAAAGCAAAGGATTCACAGGCCAAGCAAAGATATCGTTGACATGAGACAGTCTCAAGCAAATGCAACCAAGCAGATGAAAACACAGCCTCAGGCACTGAGGGCACAGTCACTCACTATGAGTCTCCTTCAACAGTAGCTATGCTATCATTTGGTTGGCTGCTTCCTCTCGGCCCTTGTCTCTTCCCAAATTTCAAATCTTAAAGCCACCCAAATCCCCATGCTTTCCTCAGCTGCCTTTTCATTGCATAGCCTGGCCACCATAAGCAATGGGAAATAAACTGCCTCTTCCAATGGCATTGGGGTGTCTGTGCTTTCCAGATGCTATAGGCTCCCTGAAGTGATTTCCAGTGTGTGGCTGGAGAACAAAGCAAGGAAAGTCAAGTTTGAAGCACAGTGTTGAAGCAACATTCAGTGTTGGACACACTACCTGCCTGTGTCACTTCTGAGCAGAGAGCATAGCTGGAGTAATTACTATTGGGCTGATAAATAGTTTATTTGTAAATGGAGTTTGGAGAAAAAGTAATTCTTGTACTCAGACTGAAATTAGAGAAGAGCTTTGGCCTGAAGAGATTTGGCAAGTGAGGGGGACTCTTGGAATGTCAGCATATATCACTTAGATTTTTTCACAATTGCATGTTTTGCTTAAAAATGGCAATGCACAAAATCAAAGCTTCAGAAAATTTAATTTTCACATGACATTTTCCTGTCAAAAAAAACTCATTTGTGTTACAAAATGGTTTACTACATTTAAATTACCTGGGTTTGATTTTTTTTTTCCTAGGTCAGAAAAATATTGTGTGTGGACTCAAAAAAAAAATTAATTAGCTTTCTTTCACACACAAAAAAACCCAAACAAATAAAAACACCAGCTATGTTTCTGTTTTTCATTTCAAATCAAATCAAACCCCTCTTCCTGTTTTTTGGGGTATTTTTTATGATGCTGTGGACCAATCAGGGTTGATAGGATGGATCCTCAATATTGCATTGTGCTATGAATATTTAATTACTGTATCCATGTTTGAAAGCTCATCTTCCCACAGCAGTTCAGCTATCACCTGAATTAAGATACGAATGTTTATTGTCAACATGCTGGGATAACATTCCCACAGTCAATTAAATGCTCATGATGAAAGGGACACAGATATACAGCAATATCTGACATGCCCACAAACCTCCAAGCTGGCAACAAGCAATGGAGTTTTTGACCAGAAGCAATGTGGCTATGGCACTAGTGCATTAGCCCTGCACTGAGAGCTGGTGTTATATCACAAGTTTAGCTTTACCACTTAATTTTTTTTGTTTTGCTTTCCGTAAAGTTAAGAATATCTCCTCAGATGTTAAGAAAACTGGAAATTTTCCAGTAGCACTGGGTATTTTTGAGTTATTCTACCTTCTCAGTCGCAGCTCTCCAAGCATGCAAAAGCATCTATATTGCTTTTTCCCATCTGCCCTTCACACTCTCAATGAGGCCCCCATAAGCTTGCACAAAGATAGTTATAATTCTCCTCTGCCTATCAAAACCTTCACAAGAGTTAGGCATTTGGTGTGTAAAGCCTGCTGCCTACCATGCTGACTAATGTTGTCGGATTGTTCCCTTGTACTCCCCCGTTGGTCCATCTGTACCCATCTGCTGCCTTTTGTCTTCTAATTAAAGTGTAACCACTTTGGGGTAGGAGTCACCTTTCTGGTTAGCATTCACACAGCTTCCTGCTGAGCAGACTCAAGTCCATAGTTAGGTTCTAGGGACAGCAGTGATGACGTGTGCAAGGAGTGACTGCATGTGCATGCAGCAAGGGGGAATGGTGATCCCCCCTCACTGTGTGGCATGGGCTGGAAGAAAACCCCAGACCAGAGCTTTCATCCAGAATGCAACCAAAGCAAGAGCAGTCTTCTCCTGTGGCTGGATGGTGTAGTACACTGGGCAGAGTGCTCAGAGTTGCTGTGTTTGAGGAATCAGGTTGGCAACCCAAGTAAAGGTCAGATGGCTACTATCACCTTCATCATCTACATCAGCACAGAAATGGTAGGAGGCATTTTAACTGTGGCCTGGGCTTAATAAAGATCTCCAGATTTTCCAATATCTGATTTACATTAGAGGACAAGGTCTCTCCAAGAAACTGTCATTGTTTCAATGTAAGAATTCCCTCTGGTAGCCAGGGAGTAAGGCCTGATGGAGAAGAGCCAAAATATTTTTCTGCAGGCTCATGAATCATGTAAATTCCAGCAAACAAAGTCAGGAAATGCTTCAGCAAGAGGCAAAGAGAGCAAACAGCTTATACTGACACAATTTACAGTGGTTAGGAGGAGACATCCAGCTAGTGTCCTCTCTGGTCAAAGAGATGGACTAGCTTTTTATTGCAGAATGCAGTAATGTAATCTAATGGTCTGATAATAATCAGTCAACAAAGATACCATTTGATCAGCATGATTTACGTAGGAGGTTTTTTCAGAAAGATTGTTTCATTTATGGACTGATAAGGGACTCTTTGTGTGGCATCTGCATCTCCCCTTCTCCTTAGAAGTCAGTGTAAGATTAGTATGGCCGTAATTAGCCACAAATACACACAGTTACATCCCGGGCAACTGTGAGAAGCCAGGCCAAATCCTGACAGTGGATGCAGCATAGATGTACAAATAAAGCCATCTGGTTGTCTGCTGGAATCAGGGTCAGCAACAGAGCCATCAGATGTGACCTAGATCAGGTATCTAAGGGCCAGTCACTTGGGAGTGGAGTATCCATAAAATATGTATCCTTTGATGCAAGTCTGCTGTCTAATGAGATACAAGGGATTCAGGAAATTACAGTCTTTTAAAGAAATGTCCAGAAAGAACACTTTACAAATTAGGGGGGAAATGCATTTACATTCCCATTCTAATTTCAGCCATATGTGCTTAAACATAGAAGGGTTCATCTGTCCTAAGTGAAGTTTTATCTTTCTAAAATCTTTCTAAAATTTTTATTTTCTAAAATCTGGTTCTATGGGAACAGAACCAGTCACTAACTGAGTAGGTTTAAATAAACTCCTGTGCCATTTCTCCTCAGGGACAATGAGTCATAAATCCCCATGTACACAGGAAAATTAGCAAAACAAGACTGATTGGCAAAAACAATCCAATCTTGTCTCACCATAAAACGAGTCAGTGGGATAAAAAAACCCACTTACTATATGAAGTCTTCAGGCATGTTGTCAAGGTGCCAAAACACTATACACAGAGCAGAACCTGACCAAAGACAATAAATTCCACCCCAGGGAGGCAAGCATACCTGTGCATGCATGTGTAAGTGATCAGAAAGACTTACTTAGGTGGGGACCAGACAATACAGGAAGGAAACTGTCTCAAATGATCTAGCCATCTTTCCAAAGGCAGAGGAGGGCCTTCAGAGAAGATGCTTCAATTTGTACAGCTGCAGGTTTCACCTCACCACCCTACATTCTTGTTCCTCTCTGACTGCTAAAGGGCCTTCTTCAGAAAATTTAATACTTTATGATCTCTGGAGGTTCCTTTCAACCCCTAACATTCTGTGATTCTGTGAAATCTAAATCATTCCTTCTGCTGGGAAACATAACAGGTACATGATTCATACCAGTTCTTCACAGAGTGGCCAGTACCTCACAGACCCTTACTAAAAGCCAAGAATACTGATCACATTTTCAATGTTCTTCTCCTTTCCTGTTACTTCTGCCACTGGGACACTGATGCACACAAAGAAATGATAGTGAATATTTATTCTAATGCACAGAAAGACTGAAGGCTGCATCATTTCAGTATTTCTATGGTGTTCAACAGTCTTCCAAAGCTGCAGACTGCAGGAGGTGACAAGTGCCTTCATAAGGGCTTTTGTTTGCAGCCATTCACAATAGCCTTCATGCACCAACTGCCTGCTTACAGAAAAGGTACATGGTAGCTTGCAGAAATCATGTCCTTACTGGATCAGGGTTAAAGTTTTTGCCAGTCAGCTTGCCCATAACCTAGTTGTTCTTTCTTGTCAAAAAAGCGATCCCTTCCTTGTGGGACACTTTTCAGGTTCATCTTATTAGTCTAATCATAGAACTGTAGGCTGGCAGAGACCACAAGAGATCACTTACTGCAGTCACCATCTCTGAGGCAGGACAAGATAGATTTAGACCCCATCCCATTGGACATTTTTCTGCATCCTCCGGCAAATAAGTCTCACCATGCTAACAATTAGACAACCCCCTACATATCTAAACAAAACGTTTCTGCTTGAAAAATTTGCATCTTTTTCATTAGACATGAAAAGCTGCTGACCACAATGTCCTATTTTCAACAATGATTTAGAAGTCCAAAGACTTACCTTGTTCTCTTCCTCTTTTTTTTCTTTTTTTTTTTTTAGATAAAATAGATCTTATTTTTCCATTGTTCTTTTCTAAATCCTTATTTCCTTAAACTCCTTCCCTCATCCTGAGGGAACTGTGCCCAAGCATGGATCAGAATAACTCTTCTCTGTCTCAAGCAGGGGACAGTGAGTGTCACACAAGTTTGCTAACTCACCTTATGTGGACTACCATTGAGGCTGAAATCATCTCTGGAAAGCCCATTCAGCAGAGAGTGATGGGACCATTTTTCCTTACTTCAACATTATGGAATACTGTAAGTGTGCAGTTACTGTGGCAGCTGATGGCATGTCACAGTGAATGGCCACATTCCCATGGAGCACTAACATGTGCAGTGGTGTAGGGGAACAGGCTAAGTGCAGCCTGTCCATGAGCTGGTAGTCATGGTCACACCAATGGCTAGAGGAAGCAGAACAGATGCCGATAATTTATTTTCAAGAGTTCAGAAATCAAGTTTCCCATCTATCTCCCTCTAAGATAACTTGTAGTGGCATCCTAACCAAAACCATCACCTGGGTCTCATCCAGCCAGGAGCAGGAGTTACTGGAGCATGTGTGGTAAGAGATGCCCTAGGAAGCCTGCAATCAAAGGGCTCTGTGGGGTGGCACAAGAGGTTGCTGTCGTGATCCACATGGAAAGGTGTTCTAAATCCCCAGTGACACACATAAGAAGCAGAGAAGCATCAGCAAAAGGGAGAGGCTGAGAACAACCTAATAATAGAAGTGATGCAAAATTAAGTAGAAATCAAAGAAATTGAAGAGAAAGAATCCCAAAGAGGGCCTCAGAAAGAGTAACATTTGTGTCATCACCAGATTTTCTGGGGTAAAGTGAGGCAGCAGACAGACGGAGCCGGGAGCTAATGGAACAGGACTGTTGTGCTTTGTCTCAACAGAGAATGTAGATGTGAGCAAGAGCTGGAGAGCAGCTCTTGCCAGCTCTCACAAAGAGATCATGAACCCAGAAATGTGAACTCATCATATGTGGGATTACAGAGCAAAGGAAAAAGGCAATCTGTCAAGTAAAAGAAAGACTTGGGTGAAAACTCTTCCCACACGAAACATCACAACCCACAGACACAAAATCTAGTGTAGTACTGATCCTCTGGCTCACCTTGTGAGACCTCTGACCCCAGCTCATCTCTGAACTGAGGCAGGGCCTTCTGTGGGGCACAAGGGTTATCTCTTTCACCACCTCTATCTGTATACAACAGGAGCATCTAGGCACCCAAAACACACCTATGCTGTCTGGCCAGTGAATCAGAGAGCTCTACTAAGTAGCTAATTATAACATAGTGAGGTAAGACATGCAGCTTTTTGCCGCAAAGGAGCAGAGAACAGAGAATTGACTAAAATGCAGCACATTTGATTATCACAGGAGGAATCGTTACTGACGGCTACAAGAGCAGAAGAGCTCAGATTACTGCCTCTTTCCAGAAAGTGGTTATTCTACATGTTCTTTCACGATTGTCATCCCTAGAAGGCTTCAGTCTGTCTGAAGGAGGCAGAAGAAGATTTATCATGAGAATCTGGGGACAGCTGTAGCTCTTCTGGAAAATTAATTTATTTTCTGAATGAACTTGTCAGGTTTTGAAGATACTTCTTCTCAAATTGGGATGAAAACTCACAATCTCAAAAAAAATTCACAGACCTGAAATCCTGAAACAGTTTAGTCACTGCCTGCATCAGAAAATGGAAGGTGTCACACCTGTTTTAAAACATTTCTTTATATAAACACCCCATGAGATATACTCCTCAATATCTATTTTCCATCTTTTAAGAATCAAGCGCACCAAGCTATACTGAGCAGCAAACTGTCACTAAATCCAGAAGAGACTAATAAAAATGATCAGAAGACTAGAAAACACAACCTATCAGGAGAAACTGAACAAATTCTTGTTTAATCTACAGAAGAGACTACTGGGAGACAATATGATAGAAGCCGTCAAACATACATAAAGAATACAAAAAGAGGAAGAGAATAAACACTTCTCTATGTCCACTAGGGACATGTCCAGTAGCAATGACTTAATCTACAGCCAGGGACATCTTGGTTAGCCATTAGAAAATCTATCTAGGGTAAGGAGAAAGAAGCTATGGAATAGATTGCTTCAGGATTTCATGCAGTTTCTAGCATTGAAGGACTCTCAGAACAGGTGAGATGAACATCTGTCAGGAATCGTTTCAGTCTAGTTGATCCCTCCCCTGGGTAAAGGAAGGGATTAAATGACCTCTTGATGTTTCTTCCAGGCACAGTGCCTGATTATGGATAAAAGCATGCAGCTATGTAATTAAAGACTAAGCTACAGTGAACACACACAAGTGGACTGAATCAGTGTTTCTCATGCAGCCTTTCACTGCTCGTCTCCTGCTGTCTGAGTGTTTGACTTGGAAACTCTCCTGTGCTTTGTGCAGTTTCCTCTTTATATTGCCTAGATTTTGTCAGGACAAAGCACCTTGCTAATTTGGCAAAAAAAGCAGTCAGAGTTTGGATGATTTTACACTGCAAAGCATTGCACTCACAAAGGCATTGGGCTTGTGTGCTAATAATATATGAATAATTTATGGCTTGTATTGTGGCATTGCCTCAGAGCTGCTGTTACAGGCCAGCATTCTGCTTTGCCTGACTCTCTGCAATCACAGAACAAAAATAATGATCTTTGCCATCAAAAGTTCTGCCTCATCCTTTTATTTTAATGCTTGCATTTCTTTTGAATTGAGAAAATTAAGAAAAAGAATATGAGGTTCCAGGTATAAGAATTATTTGTCTGTGATCATGGCATGTTGGAGATGACTTCAGCATTTTCCAGGAAGAACCAGCTAGTGTAAAATTCAAACAGCTCAGAGTTTGACTGTAATAATCTGATATTTCCACTGAAAGAAACTCTCTCTTTAAGGTAAAATATTTGTGTTCAGGAAGGACTAGGGGCTTGTCATACTACTAATACCATAGTTCATCACAGTCTCATTTCAATCCAGCCCCAGCTCCTACAGAATGAAGAACTGTTCTAGTTTAACGGATCCCAAATAGTCTCCACAGACAGCAAGGCTCACACAGGTCCAGGTCTAACCTCAACAATCCAGCTCATCAGCATCCCTTCCACTCATGATTCATCTGAGAGATCACAGATAAGCTCTCAGAGACTGAATAACCTGTCTTACCACTCACGGAAGCCCCCAAACCCTCTCCTGAGGGTGAGACAGGATAATGCATGTGACAAGTAGAGTAAAAAAATGGACTGCATTTAGCTGTGCCTCTCCAGAGCCTGCAAAGCATTCCAGCAACAGATTCCCCACAGCCAGCCCTGATAATAATCCCTAGTAGGATTCATACTCATTTTCCTGCTCTGAAAATTGAGTTTTCCTCTGTGAGAACAAATTTAGTGCTAGCTAGGAACAAATCCTCCTGGACTTTGCCTGGTGGGCTTTAGTGAAGTTGTGGCCTGATGTGAAGCCTCTGCAGTCTGAGCCTTGCCTGCCTATCCCTGTTGCAATATCCAGATAGTCTGCCTCCTAACCTCCAAGAGCTGTCCATACGTACTGATATCATGCTATACATTTCTTCATATGACATGTGATTCCTGTCCCCCTGAGACCTCTGCTGTCTTACCCAAACCATAAAGTCTCATGTGGTCTTCACAGTGCCAAGACCTTGAGGTAGACAGAAACCAGGCACAAGCTGAGGCATTTAATTTTCTCCCCAAACTCCTGAAACTACTGGGACACCTTAGTGCCTTAAGTACTAATGCAATGGTACTTCTGCCTCATTCAAAAGTTGTTCCTTTTCTGAATGCACTTCTCCTGACAGATCCTTGTTTCATTCTTATTCCCCCATGAAATTTCTTACTGGTTCCGGCGATGCAGGCCATTTGCAAAACCATGCAGAGAACAAGTAGCCAATGAGAGAAGGTTTTCTGTGCCTGGTGAGGCAAGAGAGTATTTTTTTAAGCCACACACATGAACACATCCAGACCAAGCTCTGCTTCATATCTACTGAGTGCTCTGCTGAAATCTCCTTGCTTTCGCTGTGACTTCTCACCCCCATTACTTTTTTATAACTTATTTTCTTAGCCTGCAAACTACTCCCTCTACTTCAATTCAAACCCTTTGGGAGTGCTTGTTTTGAGCCTGGACCACCAACATTTTGTGGGAGGTGAAATGAACCAAATTTTTGCACTAACAGAAATCCACACAATTTTTTAAATGGTGCTTTGGGTTACGTGCAAATTATTCAGAAATATGCAAATTTATATATTTTTAACAACTTTATATGGTCTCGCATACATTTCCTACTTAATGCACCATTCCACTGCAAATGACACTGGCCAGATATATCAAGCACAGTTAACACTGGCATCTCTTACTAAATGCAGACCTAGCTCAATCACAGTCATTTAGCATACAGAACTTCACTGCCTCCAAGCCATGCAGAGAAACATATTCTGTCTCTGCCATTGAAACCTGTGGCACAGAGGAATCTCTTCTCTAAAAGGCAGGAAAACCTACATTCAGAGTTTACAGAAGGGAAACAGATGAATTTTTTATGCATGCTAATGGAAGAATGTAATGACATCCTGCATGGAGAAGACAGGAGCCTGGGTATTGGAGACACCAGTGGTCCAGGATGCAAGAAGGAGATTGCCAGCCCTTGATAAGAAATACAGGAAAGTGGGGGTAATTATTCTTCTGGAGTCTTCCTCCATCCTCCTCCCTGACAGTTTGAGAATTACCAAACATGTCTTACCCTCTCCCACTTCCTCTCCTTGGTCAGAAGGATGATCACCAACTTGGGATGCATCTGGTATCCATCTTCACTGAATGACAAATTCCTGCCTTCAAAGGTGACATTGATCAGGTACCTGCAGGACACAGAAAAGAGGAAGAAGAATGTTAATGCTTGAATGAGAGCCAGCCCTAGTGCCCCCATGAAAAATCTAAGAGGAAGCAGGTGGGAAAAAACAGGACTATTACTCCTGAAATTGGGACAATTAGACAAGGCAAGTCAATGGCCGCCATTTTGTGACTGGGACAGGGAAGCAATATCCCATGGTAGCTCTCAATGTATTCCTGAAAATACACGTAAGAGTCACAAGCACATGCGTGTGCCCATGGTCCTTGATTTCCCCTTAACACAAAGGGCAGAGGGATCCATAGCCATTAGCCATGTAAACATGCTCCACAGCCTACACTTTGCTCCACTCTCCAAAGGGGATTTCATGTGTCATTTGAGGACAGCAACGGCCTACAGGTGAAGCAGTGGAGACAGACTCCTGCACAGCCCAAACACCAAGGCAATGATAAGTGAAGCTGCAAAAACCAGAGTAAGGAGCAGCGCACCTGAAAGAAGCTCCATTCCTATGAAAACCAGCATGTTAATGGAGCCCAAAGCAGTCATCTGAATCAGCTTAGGAACAAGGACTGTGGATGTTGAGATAGCCCAGTGAAAATCCTTTTACCTAGGGACAGAGTCATGCCTTATACCCGACAAGATCAAACTAAAGGGTGATCAGCCCTGCAAATCGCCTAAGCCAACATCAACGATTGTCTTTGTCTGGAAAGGCCTCATCATTTCTGCACGAGACACCCCCCCTTTAGGGCATCTCATGTCAGCTGTACAAATGGACTATTAAACAGTCCAGGCTTCAATCTTATTTATTCTAAGGCCTCTTCACTCAGCTCTGGCAGCGGCAAAGAACTTTAAGTGGACCAAGATTACAACTAAACTCATTTTAAGGCCTTGCCGCATCATGAGAGCATGTTAAGGTGGTGGTGTTGTAAATGAGAATTAGGTGTATTGTTTTCTGTCTCAGCTGTCAGACTGTCCAGAATGACACTGTGGGGAAGAGTAGGAGACAAACACACATTTCACAGTTAGGTGGTTTATATGATATCTCCATGGCACTCTGACAGTTTCCCCTGTTTATATATTTCACTTTGATTCACAATCCTGTTGCATAAAGTAGATTTGACCTTTATACACCTGCTCTGGCACCAGTAGCATCACATCACTGTGAGAGGCAGAGGGCACCAAGCTGCCTGCAGGGTTAGCCCCAGGACTCTGCCTTCCCGTGCTTTGCCCAGTTCTTCTGTAAATTACAAAAGCAACATTTCCATTACAGACATGATAGGTTCTTCTTCTCTATTACATCATAACACCGGGAAATATTTCCTTATATGCAGCTTCAGTTTATCCCTTCTGAACTCCATTTGAACCAATTTCAAGAAAAAGAGAGGAAAAAAATCTGTTCATTCAGTGAATTAGCACTTTACCACTATCTGCACATACAGAACTCCCTGCTAATTTAATGTAAGTGTTGGTAACAGGGAAACTTCTTGAAACAAATAAGAAAGAAGATAATGAATTTAACTTCTTCCTTCTCACAGACTTTTTTGTCTTAACTTGGTCCATGTTCCTTCAGGGGACATACACAGCATAGGGCACACATGTTCTTTTTCTGATATTTCTTTACAAACTGTTTAAAATTGCTCTGGAATACTGAGAAATGCCAGGCACATACCATCATATTCAGACTACCAGACTTATGTAAAGCTCTGATGGTGGGAAAGACTTCCAGTGGACAAAAATTACAGCAAAACCCCTATCACGACTTCTCTGTGCTCCCCACTAAAACAAAGACAAAACAAAGCTTCAGACAATGAGGATGCCATTATCCCAATAGGAGTTGCAGCTTTATATGTTAGTAGTTTGAAAGCAGTGACAACATCTAATTAAACAGCTAGCAAAATTAAAGAGTTCTCAGCCCTCTTCTCTCCCACCCAAGAATGACGCCACTATGGGAATCTCCCTTGAACAGCCTGACAAGAAAAGTTTACAGAAATCAGCAACAGATATGACAAGAGAGGCTGACATTTCTGTTTGTTTTCCCCAGGAAAGATTAGAAGCACTAATAATAATCAAGGAGGGATCGTCGGTGATTCCAATCCTTGCAGCTGCCTTGAGATTTACAGTTAAAACAGCACTAAAATCCCTCACTTCACACCTAGATGAAATTTAGTCTCCAAATTTAGCACAATAACTCTTCAGAGGATTTTCTGTTAGCAACAAGTTTACAAAAGTTTACAGGGGTGCAAAAGAAGCGGCTCCTCCCAGAGCTTTCCCTGAACTTCTGAGACTTCCCAGGTCCCATCCACAAGGATGCAGGCCAAGAGCAGCACATGGGGAGCTGCAGGGCTTGCTTGGGGTCTGCTATGCAAAAGCACACCTGTCTGACAAAGCATCAGGGTCTGAAGGACTCCCTGGCAGGCCAAGTCAGCATCATGCTGCAAGGCAGCCACACTTGAGCAGCTCTACCCTCCATCTCTACCACAGCGAGAATCATCCCCTTCGGCAGCAGCACTGCCTGGTACACCAGCACTACTGCTGCCTGCTCTGGGCAGGGTGATTTGTTTCCTCCCTACAGATTGTACATACACTCCAGTCCCCAGACAGGCAACCAGGGGGTTGGGAGGCTCCCTGCCATGTCTGCACTGAGCCACCAGCTGCAGCAAGGGCACAACATGAGAATAGCACACTTGCATGTAGGTTAGGTAACCCAAGATGAAGTTGTACCTGTAAAGGGCTTAATCCATGATTACTTGAATGCTTTAAACTTCAAGATGGAGAGAGAGTCAAGGGGCTTTGGGGAACAGATACTGGCAATTTAATTTGCTAGAAACAACTTTCAGCAAAGATTTTTTGCTTATGTGGACATTTCTGGGGCTGTCTGATACAAGCATAAAAGGGTTGAGCCATTTCTGAGCCTGGCAGAGCAGCCACAATGCCCAAACATAGCCAGGTAGGAGTAAGACATATACGATGCTGTGGAAACAGGCTGACTTTGTGAGCCCCCCTGACATAAATGATCAGACAGGAACAAAAAAGGAAGGGGCATGTCCTTGGGCACAAAGCAAATCAGACTCTGGGACTCTCAACTCCCTGTACTGTGGTTTCACGGTTAGGTAGCATCACTCGCCCTAGATGTGAGGCTGTCAGCCCTGCAAGCTAATGGAGAACGTTTCAAAGGCTGTATGGCATAGGAAATAGAGCATTAAAACCACATCAAGATGGCCAATTTAGGACCAGCAGAGAGGTGATGACATTTTAAATGGTTTCAGCTAGTGATGGAGAAAGTCTTGAGAGGCAGTTGTGGCAGGCAGAGGAAGCTTGTGGGGAGACAGGGAGGGTGTTAACTAATTTTTTTCTGCTCCAGAGACAGCTCTGATGAGATGCATTTGAAATCAGCACTAACAAGTCCTGCCTCCAGTGCCTTGCTAGGAGTCAGGTCCTTCTGAACCTGCTGACCGGGTTGGCAAATTTGGACATTGCCTTGATTCAGTCCATCACACTCCCTGCCTCACACATGTGCACACACACACACACATTCCCTTGTGCCTTGTCAGTTCTTGTTATGCTCCTATGAGACAAGCAGGCTCCCTGAAATGGCATGATTATTCTACCATCGACCGCTTCCCTGAATAAGACAGGTCATATAAATAAAACAGGCTCTCCACCGTCAGTCCAGCACACAAGGGAAAAACAGGGTGTAGGTAGAGGTGGGTAAAGAAAGGCTATGGGTATCTCTGCTAGAGAGGATTTGCAGGTGGAGTGAGATGCAGGATGGAGGCACCATCAGCTTCTTTGGAAACTCACTGTAACATGAAACACTGAGTCCAAATATAACACCAGTTAAGGTGAAGGCACTAAAAGGGCTTTACCACACAGAATCTGAATGGTGAAAAAAACCCATTTTCTTTCTCCTAGAGAGAGCATTAAAAACCAGCCAGCCAGAGGTACCAGGAACAGGCATAGCTGCCTGCCCAGACCCACTTCAAGCCCAGGGAAGAGCAACAATGAGCACTTTACTGCATTTCAGCACAAGTGCTACAGCTCCAAACCACATCCCTCCCTCAGCACCAGCAAGACCTATCCAGTCTAGACTGATACAAAAAACCTTGTCAGAGTGCATCAGCCCTACCCTGCAGCAGGTCCTGCCCACCCTCCATGCCTGCTTCTGAAGGATAGATGAATAGAAAAGTGGATGGACTCAATGTAATGGGAAAAGTGAGGTTAGGACCAATGTATTTATCTACAAATGGGAATTTTGACCTTCAAGTGGCAAGTGATTAACAAATAAAGATTAAACCACCATTAACTATGCTGTTAATAACTTCTGCTCTCATCCAAGAGACTGAAACAGTGTAGATCATTTTTAAATGAGAAAACTGTAAATGATCCCTTCAACTTCTGGTTTAAACTGTCATTCTCCAAATCCATGGAAAGCTTAAAATGATTTTTTTTCCCCTGTACTATTGTTCAACATTTCCATGGCTGCATCTGCCTCAGAAGACAACCAATACATACACAACAGCCATTCAGACCCAGCTGTGAGTTCATTTCAGCCTCTTGCGATAAGATAGTCTCCAGTGGCTATCAAACCCAATTGCTCATCCCAAAAAAAAGGTGAGAACAGTCTCTGCTTGGACCTTTGATCCAGCTTCCCCATGGTTGGAACTGATGCTGGTAGAGCCTTTCAGAGTCTCTCCCTTTTCTCACCATCCTGTGCAGCCCCGGCCTCCTGCGCTGCTTCCCACTGCTGCAGTGTCGGTGGCTTGTGGGCTTGTGAAAGGTGGGTACATTCAGCTGTGGCTGTGTAACATCTCACCAGCACTGGGTACGATTTACAGTAAAAGGATTCCATGCAAAAGGCAGGATTGCAGTTGATTTTATGTAATAAGGGACATGGACTCTGTTCCTTCTGCTATTAAAAAGAACAAAACCAAAATAATATTGGAAAAAAAATAGAAGCAACCATTGACTAGGGAAATTAAATCTTAAAGGAACAGTATCTCATTCCTCATTTTCTCCTTTATCTCTCATTGTCAGCATTACCACTGAATATGGGGAAATTCACTGCAAGAAAGAAAACAAGTGTAGAAAAAAGACTAACTAAAGTCCAAATTGTGCATGCATCCAGCACGAGAAAATCTGTCCAGGATGCAGCCATTTTACACTACTGGGAACAAAGTTGACCAGCATGCTTAGAGAAATGACCAGAGCTCAAGATTGTTTTCATTATGCAAAGAGGTTAAGAGAGCATCTAGAATAGGAAATAACCCTCAGGCTACAAGACAAGAGATATAAGAGATTAATTTGGTTTCTCTCTGCTGTCCACACCTTTTTAGAAGACAAGAGGGCAGATATGGGGCTGGAAAAAATCAGTGATATTCAGCTGACATCTATGATGTGATAACTGTTTGATCTGATTAAATTATGGCTCACTTCTCTAGGAAGATGAATTTTCTTAGTGTTTCATTCTGATCTGTGAAATACTCTTTTCTGGTGGAAGACAGATTTTTACTATCTGTCATTGCTGTTTCTCCATCATATTCAGCAAAGTTGTTTTGAAAACAATGTACATGTGTGCTGAGACTTTCAAGAGAAAGCTCCTGTATACGTTGCAAGAACAATTCTTTTCCATCACTCCCCCTCTTTATCATTATAAAAAACAAACAAACAAAAAGGCACTTCCACTTAATTCCCATCTCTTTATTTATCTACTAAGAGTTTGTCATTTTGGAAAGACTCTGAGCTGACAGTTCCTGGGGACTGAGGATATGTCTATCCTTAAGAGTAGATAGGGAGCCAGGGCAATGGCAGGGCTGCTTTCCTACACGCATTGCTTGATCCTAATGAGATGGGACCATTCCTGAGAACGAGAAGTGAAGCTCCCCTTCCGCAGTCTGTGCAGTCCCCAGACTCCCTCCTGAAAATGTAAGAGAAAACTCAAGCACCACAGCACAGGGTTTTACAGCAAGGATATATGTCTGTCAGGAAGCAGACAGAAGAGGGGAGTCATTGTGTAGGGTCACCAAATTAACCCCCAGTGGGGAACACGGGGTCAGATCCAGCCTAGGGCAAAAATTACAGTGATGACACCTAGGTCAAAGGCTGCTCATCCAACTGTTTCAGTGAGTTTCACTTTCCACAATAACTTTTTCTTCTTCCTACCTAATACCATCTAGGACCTGATCTCCCATATGCATTTCATCATATGCAGTCAATGCCTTTGATAGAAAAGGGGAAAGAGGTGCTGTCATTCAGATCTAGTGACATTTCACACTCCCTTTCCTAGGGTGCTGCTGACAGTACCAAGGCCAGTCTCTGAGAGCTAGGTCATTTGTAGGAAACAGGTATATATTAGGATGAAGTGACCTGTTTATTGGAAAAAGAAAAAAAAAGCAGGATAGATCTTCATTTTGCCCCATCTGCTATGTCATTCACAGCAACATCTTGAAAACTCAACTAAAGCCAAATTTTTCTCAAATATCCTGACTGACCTATTTTTACAACTACCTATTGTAGTTGTGAAAAATTGAAGAATTACCTATCAAACCCACTTTTTAAATGGGAAAGGAGGATTAAGAACTTGGCAAGAACATTTTCTCATGAGGACGTCAACATTTTGTCAGAAAGAAAGAGAACCATCAGATCTGAAAACTGTAATGACATTGGAAAATGGTGTTTCTGGCACGGTCACGCTCCCATAGCCCGGTCAGTTGCATGACACCTTCTGCCCCTTCTTTTATGGACAAAAGCCACAGTTAAAGTATACCTGGAATGTGCCACTCTTTCAGAATGCTACAAGAAACAGCATCACCTCAACACTGAAAGAGATATCACTGGAGATTTAGTACATCCAAGTAACATGAAGGAGAAATGGGAATAAAACATTCCCATGCTCTTAATCACAAGAGACAGCAAATAGTATTTCCATGTCAAAATACTCAATTTTAAACCCACAATACTTGACTTAACAACTTTTCTTTCAAAATTATCTGGTTTTCTGTGAAAATGACACAGTCCTAAGTAGTTCCAAAATATACCTCTACACCTTCTGGCCTCACTGGAAATAAAACTTAAACAAGGATAAAAGCTTAAGAGCATACTCTGGTTAAAGCTGGAAATATCTATAAATCTCATAGGAAATCAGTCTCTTCTCAGAGAGTTGTTTGGGGTTTTTTTTCGAAAAAACTTTGATAAAACAAATATACTTCGGAACTGACTCACCAAACCTTTAAGTAATAGAAAATGGCTAATAGAAAAATAGATTTAAGGTCAAAATTGTACAGTGACTGGATAAAATAAAAACTAAATGTTCAGTCCAAAATTGGATCAAGCTGCAAAGCTTTACTGAGTTAATAAATTTCGACAATTACTTAAGTATTATTTTTTATTGCTCTCCCTTTCCATCCTTCCTTATTCATTAGGAACAGATAACGTATCACTTCTCCAAAGTAAAACTAGTCTGCAAAGTATTTCTCCTATTTGAAAGGACTAAAAATCTGCTTACATGGGGCAATAAAAGCATGGAAAATTACATTTGTCAGAACAGTTGACAACGGGTCATAATTATGTCTGACATCCACCTAACAGGTCACTGATAGAAGCCATACTGCTAGGAACAGGCAAATACTGAAAGGTTAAGTGATGTCCTTCAGATCTGTTTATCTGTCTAGGGCACAGTCATACAAACATTGATAGGACAAGCAGTCACAGAACAGAAGTGAAATTACGCTCTCCACAGTGATTTTTCACCCAGGATAATATTTTTTTCAAGCTCTGTCAATTTGCAAAGCTGTAAAAAATATTCCGGTTGAACTACTGTCCTCATACAGTGAATTTAGTCCCACTGACAAAAGCCTTTCTTTTTCTTAATCATTTCTGCACATGGCTTTGAAATGTTCCGTGGACCTCAATGGTTATGGACCACAGCTTAAAACAATTGGCCAAATATATATGCTTCTCAACAGCCCCTTTGGTCTTCTGAAGATGTCTGGTGTGCTAGAAGTCAACCATCAGGACATCTTAGTATTTACTCAAAGCTCATTCCAGTTTCTGTCCTGGAAGTCAAGACCTGCAAGCAAGGGACTACAGTACTGACAGAAAGGTCCCTCTCACCACTGCCAGAAGCCAGATAAGGCTAAACTAGATAGAGAGATTGAAATAAATCCCTTTACTACATTTTCCAAAACAGATGACTAACTTAACTTTTTCAGTCCAAGAAGCCACAAGCAATTTGGGGGTTATTCAACATTTATCAAGTGTTGAAAGCATTCATGAATTTGAAGGGCAGTGAATTCACAATGCTCACAGAGGAAGATTCACTGCCTGTGAGGAGACTTGGCCCAAAAAGTGACTGGATTTTCCTGGGTCTGTAGCAGTTCAGCCAAGATGGCACCCTATCACTTTCTTCCTTATCACATTGCCAGGAGGGAATTGATTCAAACAAACAAACAATCGCTCCTGTCAGTAACTGTGGGGCGGGCTGGAGGCTGCTTCTCCTTTGCCAGAGGAGCCGCTCTCTTTCAGCTGCTGCTCTTCTCCCTTCTCCCTCTTTCTCTTCCTCCGTGGGTTGACGTTTCCATGGAAACTTGTTCTTTAGTGCCACTGAAATTACACTGCATTTAAAGCATTAACCCTTCCTTGGGCAAGGAAGGTCTCAGAACTTATAGCGTTCTTTTTATTGTTTTTGTTCCCCCTCCCCTTTAAACTTCCTTGTGATTTTTTTCCTTACATCATTAGGAAAAACTCATTCTTCCCAAAAAAGACATTCCAGATATATTACAAGGGGCAGAGGCTGTATCCTCACTGGTGTCATCTCTAATTTAAGATTTATTTTTTTTTTCCTACACAAAACCATTAATGTATTTCTCTCCACACTGTGTGCAAACAGTAGCAAATAAAGTGAAGACTGAGATAAGAGAAGCAAGCCATGAGCTGAAACATGCAGGACACAGCTTCCCCTAGTGCCAGAGGTGAACCCCTGGAAGCCCTGCAATGGGCAGCAGCTTCTTCATTGCAAAGTACCATAATCACAGACCTCACCACTCCTCGAGCCTGCCTTCTGTGCCTCTTCACAATCATGTCTGTGATTAACCACCCTTGTCTTTGCTTGCAGTTAGCACTCCAAACACTAACATTTGCTGCAATCAGTATCCCACTCACCACCAACATCCTTCCCTTTGCTGCTGCTTCTCCACCCAAACTGCCATCTCTGCCATCCTTCCCGTTGACTCTCTATAGCTACCAACTTCAGCAACACTACTAACACAGCCATTGCTTTGGCACTGCTGCTTTAAAGGCAGACAGCTTAATGTCATGACCACCAGTGCTTTCTGTGCTATCACTGTGGGCCAACAAGGCCATGAAACTATAGGAGTTCCCATCCATATGCTCCTTGGACTCCAGGTTACAATTAAAAAATTATCCTCAGCCTTTGCTTATACCCATTTCTGTCACAGCTGTAACCCCTCTGCACTCTTGAACATAATGCATGGATGCAATCTCTTTTTCAAATACTGGGAAAATATAAAAGGGAGATAAATACAAAAAATCTCCTTTTAGTCTTTCACCTGAGTTCCTACACTCAGGTGTACTTCTTTTCTGCCCCAAAGTCCCATGACTTGACAGCTTGCAAACCCCTTTCATTAATTCTACCTGCATGACTACGGAGTCCATATTCCCTTGCATCATCTATTTTGGGTTCCCCAACACACACTGAATGCTTCAAACATATCTCGCCATCCTCAACTCTTGCCCCAAAAGTCAAAGTGTGAAGCCTCCTTTTTTTGAGCTGGGTGCATATGTAGTGTCGTGAGGATGGATCAGTGTGGGTGGAAGATGCTATTCTGAAATGAATTATAAATATGGATAATAAACTCAACCTAAGTCTTTTCTGCCTGTCTCTTGCAGGTTCCCAATATGGGAGATAGAAATATCATGGGTACATTTTGAACACGGCTGGGAACACTGCCAAAGTCCTACTCAGAGTTCACACATTTACATCATTTATTTCACATCCGACTTGTGCCCTGTATTATTAACTTTGTAGAGTGTTTTGTGATGTAGTTTGTTGTACAGGCTCTGTTAAATAAAGTTACACGTCTTCTCTCTCTTCCTTTTGGTAAAAGACAAAGTGATGTCTGAGGCTACACAAGGTCTTGCTAAGTACAGGTAGGGCGACTGTGTCTGCTGATATGGTCAGTGCACTCCTACATTCTCACACAGTGATCTGGAAAATCTTTTGGGATCTATCCCTGAGGCCTGAAAAGTGCAAAAAGGAAGGAAATAATGGCTTTCTGGCCAATGGTTCAACTCCTAGACCAGACTGGTAATGACTGAAGATTATTTTCTCTGGTGTTGTACATTCAGGAGCCTCTGTAAAATGCCTGGATGGGATCCTCCAGATAGGTGTGTAACATAGCACTGCGACTACTCAAGCTTCTTCCTCAGCAGTATAAGAGAAAAAATTGAAGGCAGAAGGAGACAAACAACCCAAGGCATGGGGCTGAAGAAATTGTTTGTCTAGAAAAAGGCATATCAACAAGGAAAGAGGTAGACAGAGAAGGCTTTTTCCTTTCTGCAGCACAGATCACAGTCTGTGGCAGCTGAAAATCTATCACCTTGTAGGAATTCAGGCAAAACAAGAAGAGCTACAATGACCCAGCACTGTGACTTTATGGGTTTCTAAATTGATAATGTTTCCAACAGCCTGAAAAGGCTCCAGCTTATACTCCATCACCTACTCCACATACTCAATTTAGACTCTGTGACTATTATGGCATCTGAGGCCAGACAAGCAGCAATTGACTCAGATGCCTGGTACACACAGACAATGGAGAGAGGTAAGCACAGTGCGTAGGTCAGTTGTCTGCAGCAGGCCACCTCAGTGCAGTTGTCTTTACAAAAAAAGAAACAAAATGTTCATCCTTCATGTTTCTTGAACAAGAAAAGACAGTCAAAGAGTAAATTTCAGCTTCTGTTGCTGTGTTTCCAGTGAAGTAAATGTGCCATTTTACTCTAGAGCTGTATTTGATCTTGAATTACTCCTTTGCTGCTTCTCTGGGAAAAGGTCAGTTTAAAGAAGCCTCAGGCATGATCCTAACATCATGTCCAATAAAAGACTCTCAGGATGTCTGAAATAAGTACAAGGTTCAAATTTGGGATATATTATCTGAATTATCTTCCTTCTTCCTCCTGTGCAGTTAGAGTGGGAAATGCCCCACAAAAATTTATTTGCTCAGGGCACTTACAGGGCTCCTTGGACCTACATATACCATGAATAAGGTTTGCCAATGTGCATTTGAAGATCTCAGGCCACAGTGCCTACTGCGAGAAGCCTGAACACAGCACAGATGGAAACAGTAAGCATGCTGGGAGTGAGACCAGAATACTTCCATGGAGAGTGTAGCAGAGGGTCAATTCCCACATCGATTACCATACCACAGCACTCTCAAGTTCAATCTGCTTTGCTACCCACAACAACAAAACTGTGAGGGTACCCCAATGCTTTTCAGAGGTATCTAGGCAAGATTATTTGAGTGGAAACTTAATTATTTCACCTTTAACTGGTGCTTAAGCTAAGAAACTAAAACATCAACCACAAACCTCAGACTCAAGTCCTGAATGTGGACATAGTGTGGACGTACACTGAAAGCTTGGGAATTAGGATGAGCACCCAGTAGAATAATGTGAGCTCTAGTTCTGGTTTCATTCAGTACCTTCAGCTGCATCATTTCTGCAGCTCTTTCTATGCACATATTGTGGCAGTGTATGAGTTGTCTGCACCCTTTTCTGTTGGCAGCAGTTACCATGATCGCTTCAGAAAAAGCAGCCTCCAGAGGAGGCATCTTTCAGAAATCTCTCACTCCTCCTTTTTCTCCAACATCTTGGGCACTTAAACATCACTGATTCAGACTCCAGACTCCAAACAACATGATTTCTTAAAATAAAGTCATAAACTCTAGTGTCACATAAGCAGTTCTCAAAACCATAACACTGCTGGAGACCACATCAGCTAGAAGTCCCCTCTGCAGCTTCCCCCCACCCTACCTCCAGGAGGACCTCCAAGACCGAGATTTCCCTCTTGCCCAGGGACAGGGTTTCAAAGAGGCAGATGGAGCCTCCTCTACCCACACATTAAACTGAAAACTTTTAACACCAAAAAAACCCTACCAATGGGGGATATGAAATTCTTTGTGAATTATGATTTTTCCATGGCAACAGGCTTGAGAAACAGGAGGGCTGGAGACGGGGGTGAGGAGACAGAGAGGAAGGGAAAGGAAGGCAGAGAGTGAGGAGGGAGCAAGCAGCACTGGTACATTGCCATGGAAACCTCTTGCATAGGCAGCCAACTGCCAAAGTCAGTCAGGATCCCAGAAATGGGTTTGGAGGGGAGCCCAGGAGGGGATGGGGGGGGGGGGGGGGGGGGGGGGGGGGGGGGAGGGGGGGGGGGGAATGGGG